>CM038709.1:42273655-42501061 GCA_021613375.1 Megaleporinus macrocephalus
TACCAGTTTCTTAATCGAGTGTTCCATTCCACCTTAAATTCTACAGTCTATAGCATCAATTAACAGCAAATTCACAAACAACAAGCTGGCAACCTGGAAACCAGCTTCAGCGTCCACATCTTTAAGAAGATCCTGAATTAAATTCCAAAATGTTTGTTTGCTCTGAACGTTTCTCAAACCTTGGACTAAGTGAGGCTCCACACAGCACAGAGAGGGTTGTCCGCAGTTCCACCTTAGCTTCAGTCACAACCTCTAAAGCAACCTGTAAGTAGCAGCCATGCTGTGTGAGTGTATCACTGTGTGCTGGTTAAAGCAGATCATCTTAAACTAAAAGTTTCACAGTAAGAACTTTAATCTACTTTGGTTTGACATTTAGGCCTGTGTCTGTTTTCACGTGTTGCTTCGAAACCAGCCAATCACTGCAGAGCTCTTTAAATATTCATGAGCTCACCTTAAATGACCAAACAGCTCATTTTATTCTAGGACCAAATCATAGAGTGTAAATGGGCGTGTAAAACCGCATCTGGTCATTTTTCACGGCAACCAAAGTCAAATACCTTCTACATAGAACATCAGAGAACAATAAACAGAACGAATGCATTATATGGTAGATTTAATGCCTGGAGTTTAAATAGATCATAATATTTAGTGCAACTCACTAAGGCATAACCAGTATCATGCTATCATCTGTATCAGTGTCGCTGCTGTACTGAGAACAGTCCAGCACCCAAATAATACCTGGCCAGCAGTGGTCTGGTGTTGGTCACTGATGGCAGAGATAGGGGGTGGGCTGATACATTGTGCAGCAATAATTGCAAGTAATTGTAAACCTTAAAAGTGTGTAGATATCTCTGACAAAGTAGCCATGAGTGTAGGTACTATAATAGTTAGGGGAGGATTGATATGGGGATACTGGGCCACTGTTACACAACAAGCTGCATCCGGTGAAAACACACAGGCCTCACGTCATATGCAGATATTTGTGGTAGAGCTAATAGACGTAACACTGTTGTCAGTGTTTGTGAATATGAGTCGTCAGCATGTTGTCTACCTCCAGTAGGGCTACATAGGAAAATAACAATGCCTGGGTTTGGTGGTGTAATGTGGCTCAACCAGGCGTAATAACCCAACATCATCTAGAATGATACAATGCAACTTTTGGGCTGTTTCTGATCAATTGTGCTAGTCGTGCATACAGTAAATGCAACATAAATATGGGTTTCAAATATCAGCCAAATCTAGGCATTTGAAGAATGTATATAATGTAATTATATACATACATTTATATGCAACATATACATACAATATATATATATATATATTCATGCAATTCACAAACAATATTGTCCATTTCACAATTAATGTAAGTGTATTTTTCTTTCATTTTCTATTCCATATTGAAACAGATGGTGTTATATTTACTACAAAATAAATTATATAGTAATAAATAAATAAATAATAAATAATGTAGACTCAACTGCCTATTAAATACGTTATAGTCTCTTGCTTTGGTACAGTGCTCTATTTATGGTGTTTCTATTATTTCTAATTCCTGTTGACACCTGCGCCAGGTGATTAAAAAAGGATTCTGAGTCTAAGAATGGAAAATGGGTATCGCGTCCCTGATGAAGGAAAGCTCAATGGGGGCCAACAATTAACCTCGCTGCAGTGAGTCCCTCAAGACGCCTCAGAATATTTATGAGCTGGTTACGTCATACTGTAACTCTGTCTTATTAATAGCCCAATCTCTCATTCCCTTCATCCCTCTTTTCTCTCGCTCTCTCTCTATAAACATTCTTTCTGTTGTGCCTCTTGAAGGTCAAAATTATATGTGTATGGCATGTGATTGGCTGTAAGATGTAAACACACAACAGAGGGCGAGATTTGATGAATTTAAGATTATATGTCCAAGTTTATATATATATTCATGCAATTCACAAACAATATTGTCCATTTCACAATTAATGTAAGTGTATCAGATGATTTTTAAAGAATATAAAAGTTTGTATTAAAGTCTATTTTTGTATAGAGGCTTATTTTGCATATAGTCCTATTATCAGTAATTCTCAGTCCTCTGTCTAAATCTCCTGGTATGGCCGCCAATCCAAGTTAAGGATGTTATTGGGCTAATTGGTTGTTAGGACACTCTTGCTCAATTGTGATGCACAGCTGAAAAACATTCTACTAATAAGTGAGTATAAAAGGGAGAACAACATTCTAGGTTAGTTTAGTATCTGAAGATCAGCAGTTGATGGCTTGCTGACCGACTCAAAATGACCAGAAAGAAACAACTTTCTTTAGAGACCCGTCAGTCCATTGTTGTGTTAAGGAAGAAGATACTCCATTGAAAACAAGAACATTTCACTGTGATCCCAAACTTTTGAGTGGTAGTGTATATATATATATATATATATATATATATATATATATATATATATATATATATATATATATATATATAGGTTAACAACTATTTTATCAATTGATCAGTCACACTGCTTATATCATTCTTTAAAGCAAATTCACTTTCAGTTCCTCAGACAGACACGCCTCCAAAGTTAGCAGCTCCTTCTCACAATTCCAAGTAACCCAAAACACGTTCAGTGATGTTTAAGGTCTGGACTCTAGGGTGGTCAGTCCATTGTTCTGAGAACAGTCACTCCTTTATTTGATGTGTCTGTATCTTCTTTTCTCAGTGAGGAGCATCTTAAACATCTACACATTCTTTCAGACCCATAACATTGAGGTGTCTTCTTACAGTGGAAGGACGGACAGAAGCTCCGGTAGATGTTTTCAGATCTGAAGCAAGAGTGGAGCTTGACGTTCTCCTAGATCTCAAAGATGCCGAAGTGCTGTTTATCTAATGGGAGCAGTGTTTGTGGGTCTATCAGGTCTTCCAGGTGGTTGTTAGGAGTCCCATTTTCTGTGTAGATTTCAATTTTTTTTCTTTCATTTTCTATTCCATATTGAAACAGATGGTGTTATATTTACTACAAAATAAATAATATAGTAATAAATAAATAAATAATAAATAATGTAGACTCAACTGCCTATTAAATAAGTGCCTTATAGTCCCTTGCTTTGGTACAGTGCTCTATTTATGGTGTTTCTATTATTTCTAATTCCTGTTGACACCTGCGCCAGGTGATTAAAAAAGGATTCTGAGTCTAAGAATGGAAAATGGGTATCGCGTCCCTGATGAAGGAAAGCTCAATGGGGGCCAACAATTAACCTCGCTGCAGTGAGTCCCTCAAGACGCCTCAGAATATTTATGAGCTGGTTACGTCATACTGTAACTCTGTCTTATTAATAGCCCAATCTCTCATTCCCATTCATCCCTCTTTTCTCTAGCTCTCTCTCTATAAACATTCTTTCTGTTGTGCCTCTTGAAGGTCAAAATTATATGTGTATGGCATGTGATTGGCTGTAAGATGTAAACACACAACAGAGGGCGAGATTTGATTAATTTAAGAATATATGTCCAAGTTTAATGTGTCCTGGCAACAATGTCCAACAAATACTCCAAAGCTGTGTTACATAAACATCTATCATTTGAATTGATACATGAAGACCGACATGCAGTATATAAAAGCATACAGGACGAAAACACGAATGCGTTGCCTTGCCAAGACTTTCTCATCCTGCTTCCCACTTGTTCACGGATGAAGCTGTGGATGAAGACTTGACAGCAGCCGACCGACTGAGACAGGCAGACAGACAGGCTGGCAGACAGACAGACAGACAGACAGACAGACACATTAATGTGATGTTTCGTTACACGTACACGGACACAGACTCCTTACCAACATTCTGACTGACACTGTTCAGTCTGCGCAGCAGCTCTTGCACAACGTCCTTCTCCATCTTCACCCACACCATCGCCATCCTCCAGGCAGAGACAGAGAGAGAGAGAGGGGGGAGGGAGGAAGGGATGGATGGAGAGAGTGGAGAAGAAGATGCGGTCAGACGTGTCCCAGTTTTACCGGCAATTCTGCATCACATTGCTATCCACAGCAGAAGGAATGAGAGAGAATGAGGGGGAGGAGAGAGAGAGCGCGAGAGAGAGGGGGGGGGGCAGTCTGTGCATGTATGTAGACTACATAGAAACACATACAGGCAAACGCACGCATGTGCACATGAGCTCAAGCACCTGAGTTGACCTTTGGCGACACCTACTGTACAGAGGGTGCTACTGCACCTTGACAAAACCAAGAAAGTAGGAACATGAAGCAAATTCCAGAGAACTGTTATCATTAAACCAGTCACAGCAATGAAATATATAAGAAGCTTCCTTAAGTTTTCAGATAGGGGAGTACCCCTTTACTAAGGGGGTCTAGGGACAGGCTCAATTAATTGCTTTGTGAGCATGATTCCCATCTGCAGTATAAATGGAGTGATTGATGCTGAATCGACACATATAAATATATCAGGCCATATAACTGGCTCAACCAAACTAGCTTCTGCTAGAGTTTTACGCAGTACGATTCTCTAAAACTAGGCCAGCAAGTGGTAGAAGTGGTTAGCAGGTGGCAGCAGCGCCCTCTGTTGGCCAAAACAAACTCTGCGGTAGGTCTTTGCTAGGACTTTCCCATGTCTTTATAATTCACAACAATGGGGACATTTCCGGGTCTTTTAAAGCACAACATGTGTTAAACTTGACCCGTATTCATTTCCTATGTTATTGTATGTATCTCTTTGGTAAATCTATTGAAATCAGTTTATTTCATTATTTAATTTCTTAATTTTTTTAATTATTTAAGGTTTTTGATCTTTAATCATTATTTTAATTCTTGTTGAACAAAAACAGTGTTTGTAAATATGTCCCTGACTGCAAATGTTTACAAATGTCAACAGTTCCTATCAAATTAATGAATTTAATTTGAGATAAAGAATAAGTCACTGACTAAAGATAACGGTGACTTGTTTTAGAATAACATACAGTTATAAGTCCACATTTACAGCAGCACCTGTAGCAGAAACAGACTTAACTGAACTGATGTCTGAAACTAAATGCACTGACCTGCAGCCTATTTTACAGCGAGTTTAAACTTTCATTCATTGCTCTGCCTCCGTGGCCAATTTCGTATTAAACATTCGTTATGTGGAGAAATAATATAAATAATATAATAACAAAAAAATTCTGATCAATTCTTTTCCGCGTCTGACTCTCAACGCTATGACTACATTTCCCACAATGCCTCGCCGCGAACTCTCGCGGGCTTCCTGTTGTTATGGCGGTTTGTTTGGAGAGTCTACGCGGAGCTGAAGAGGAGAAAACTTTAAATATCCAAATAGCGACCAGACTTTATATACGCGAATTAAAAGGCGAAGCCAGGTAGGAGAATAAATATATCACTGTCAGTTTGTAACTATTACACGCTGTCGGTAACCTAAAACTACATTTCTCTCCGTTTTTTAACGAGTGGAAACTTATTGTTGTGTCTCTCGGTGGCGACCTAACGACACACTTCATACACACCGTGTTAACGTTTCTGCGACTTAAACTATACAGTATTCATATTTTCTTCACAGGGTGTAGAAGGTATTACTGTTATATGAGAGGTTTAATGTCGTACAACTTTATTGTGGCAACTAAAGTGAGAATTAGCTTCTTATTCATAATTCCCGTTCCACCTTAAATGGTGTAGCAGTTGCATTCAGGCGCCCCATTTAAGGTGGAACAGGGAATTCGAATAAGAAGCTAATGTGCCACGTCTTACTTCAGGTTCACGCCCAATAATGGGTCCCATGTTTACAACACAAATATAACCTTTTTAATTATCATCCAAAACCACCAGTGAGACTACACGAGTGTTTATATTTATTGTTAATGATGTAAAGGTGAAGTTTTCTTTGCACCTTAAAACACCTTGCATGTAACACTCATCCAGAAATTGATTAAAATAAACTGATTTAAATACATTTCTTTATCACAGAACAGTGTGACAGCAGGCAGCATATATCTAAGCAGTTCATGTGTGTGACTGAGCTTTCAGTGGTGTTGAGCTCCTAAGATGTCTGGTTTCTATCACTATCACTGTGAACAATTCTGTCTTCACATCACACCATTCTTAATTACTTTCTTTGCATCTCAGTCATTTAATACTGTACAATTTTTAGTCATTGGTGGAGTTCTCCTTTTAGCAATGCTACAGCTATCTCTGCCTCGACATCAATATGTTTTACATTATTATTTTTTGCTTTGCAGTATTAAATAGTTTACACTTTGGGCATTGATGTCCAACAACCTGAATCATACTTTGCATGGGTTTTGTTTTGTGTTAACATGTTAAATCAATAAGTAAATAATAAAGCCTCCAGTAATATCTTCATGAGATAATTTCCTGCCTCTATAATGATTGACATAAATGACTTGGGGGTATCCTGACTTAAGTGTCAGCTTATACCATTCATAGCATAGGCATAGCCATGGCATAGCATAGCATTGTTTGCACTAATTGCACTGTTTGTCACACTAATGTCAGACATTGCTGTAGCCTTCTGTGCCGCAGTCATGTCATCTCCAGCTGGACCGCAGTCTCGCTTCCTGTCCCGCTGGATCCCGAGCAGCTCCCGGGCTGGGGTCTTCCTGAGTGACTCACCAGGAGAGGTCAGCTCACTCCGCAGCAGCTGCAATTCTGTGGTTCAGGAGGTCCCGCTGGATGATTCGTTCTGTTCCCAGTTCGCCCCCCTGCCTGTGACACGCAGCAGCAGCCTGGACTCAGTTATGTCCAAAGTGTCTGAGACAGACCCAGTGACGGAAACTTCTAGCAATGAGCTTGACACTGTCCACAACATTCTGAGAAAGGCACAAGGGCTTCCACTGATTGCCAAGCTTGAGCAGGTGAGCACAGGAACGCTGCTGTTCAAAAGTTTTTAATCAGTTGTGATGTTAAGACAGGTAGTCCAACACTTTGTGCCAGTTCAGCGAAATACTCCGCACTAGCAATGCAAAGTCCTTATTCAAGTGTAGCTTGTATCTTCATTTTTGAAATTTAACGTTGACCACTTTTGCCACTGGTGAGGGTTTGTATGCTGTGTTAGTTGGAGACGCACTGTAAATTTACACATAATCGTTATTATCGATATTTTATTTTGTCATGAAATGGATAACTACATGGATTCATGTAAGGCATGTAACCTTTGAAATGTGGGAAATGTATTTTTCTAGTTAAAGCAGCTGCAGCAGCGCATGCAGGAGCAGCTGAAGGCCCATCAGCTGGAGCAGTTGCAAAAATTGCAAACTGAACAACAAACACTTATGGGGATGGTACACACAGGCACAGGTAACATCACTTTTTATTTTAGCAGATTCTATTACAGATTTATGTCTTGTTCAGATTGTTATCACATTTGATTTGTGGTCAAATTTGGATTTTGTGCGTACCCTCTGTGCTCTTTTTCCCATATTCAGCAGAATACAACCAAGAAAAACAGACATGTCACAAAACAACAAATGGGTTGCAGCCACTCCAGACAGCATCTGTCCTCTTGAATGCTCAACACAGTGTTCCGTGGGCTCAGATAACACACCAGCAAGAAGCAGCAAGGGCACTTGGTAAATTACCATGAATTTTCCTTTTTATTAGTCGTACTTGATTTAATTTTACTTCTATTCAGCAAATGGGTTACGCTCTGATTGGCTACCCTCATTCTGAAAGACGTCACAGATGAAATACTGTGTATGGACAAAAACATACATCATGATACACACCCTTAAGTTCATATGTGGTTGTTCCAGAGCATCCTATTCTATTGGTCAGTGCTTTTCTACGAAGATTGTACAAGCTGACTGTGCACCATTCAATGCCTGTCAGCTATGGGCCCACCTTAAAGTAACCAAATTTACTAATTAGAATGGGTGTCCGCATACTTTGGATATATGGTGTACCAGCAGGGTGTTGTTTAGTGTTATATAAATACTGAAAACACCCATGATTTACTCAGAAAAGCATATAATGACAATCAATCACAATAATGATGATGTGGTGTCATTGCCCACCTATAACTAGTCGTTACTACCCTATGTAATTTCATTGCCCGTCACACAAATGCGCTTCAAGAATAAGTCATTTAAATGTTTTTAAACAGTGTCAAGCATGTGGGATCATCAACCAAGTGCAGAGCTGTCAAGATCTGGTCACAGTGCTGATGAAGATCCTAGTCATGGTGAAGAATCACTGCAGTATGTTATTGAGGGTGAAAGTATGCACAGACAAGACAGCGAAACTGAGCCACATGACAGGTATGTGTTGCCAGTGTTGGACATATGTCCAATCTAGTATAATTGCATATTTTTTTATAATTTGACATTTTTGGCTGCAGGCCTATCAGGTCAGCTAACAGTGGGAAGACATTTGAAGAGATGCTGGAGGAGCAGCTGAAACTGGAGAACGAGAAGTTAAACAAGGTGAGATCAAATATGAATCGAGTCAGCTGTTTTTTACATTTTGGGCGTAATATGAATAAAATTAACTTGTTTTTATCTTTATACTGTTTTAAGGATGGCATGATTATTAGAAAATACTTGCTGTTTATTGACTTATTTTAGTATTATATAATAGGGTATGTGTAATTTGAAGGGATGCATGAATAACTATTTTTTGAGTACGTAATTTTAGTTCTTGCTGGTACCGTGTCTGATACTATAACAAATGACCTAATTTGAATTAAATAATGGTTGTAAATGAGCACAGCATGCCTTAAAAATTAGCAGTTAGCTCCATCCATTTAACATAAACAGCAGCCCCTACAGATACCACAGCTTTTTCTATGAGCAATTTCAAATAAACTGTTTCATTCAAAAAAAATAAACTGCACTGAGTACTGAACAAATATGCAGAGAGACTGAGTTACAGCTGTGGTGGGACAGTAATGTTAACACTGTGTTTATGTAGTTTTGTTACTTAAAAGAAAGAAGAAATGTTTACTTTGGGATGTTCTAGGTTTGTGTATGAAGTTTGGTTTACAGTAGAGATGGAAGGAGCGATCGGCTATGTATCGGGCGATTTTAATCAAAATATGTGATCAGTGATCGGCCGATATTTCTTCATTTAAGGCAATCCGAGAGCCGATCTATGGCGATAAACAAATGAGCCAAATTTCTGTATTTAAACCTAGCGTTTTGTTAAAACCCCCTCCGGCCAGCTCCCTGCAATTCCTGTCTGAACCGCTAGGTGGAAACACAAACCCTTTCATTTTTGACAGACTGACTAAATTGAATGATCGTTAATTTGTTTCTTGTTTCTGGTGATCGGCGATCAGGTTCGCCCTCAAAAACGCTGATCGGTCCATCTCTAGTTTACAGTTATATGGTTTAAAGGTGGCTTCAAATTGTCAACATGACATTAGACATTGTCATACTGAAACGTAATGTAGTGTGCACCGTGATATCTTAGCTATAACTTTCGTCTTTATACATTGTCCCTGCAGAACGTTCCTGCTGAGGCAGTAAAGGTGAAGAGGCCGTTTTTGAGGCGAGGAGAAGGCTTGTCCAGATTCAAAAGAGGAAAAGCTGTAGGACCTTCCAGAGAAAGAACAGCTCATTCAAACACCAGACCCACTTCATGCCCGGACCCTCCCACCTCTCAGAGTCAAGCCATTAGATCTCACCAACAAAGCTCAGAGCCAAAGAAACCTCCTCCTAAATCCACAACCTCAACAAATGTTGTGATCCAGCGGAAGACTGCTGTTCTGAACAAAGAGAACAATCCTCAGAACAAGGCTGTAGTACCAGCCACCAAGCCTGCTAAAGCTCATGTTCTTGGAACCCACCAAGGACAGAACGTAAGGGCTGGAGCTCTCCAACATCTCAGCAAGACGGGTACTAACCTTGACCTTCAGCAGAAGATCACCAGTAATGCTATGGTTGATGTCAGTAAGGGAAAATCATCAAGTCACGTTTCAAACACAGAGGATCCTAGAGTACATGTTGCGGAGAATTCGTTTGAGGTGTGGCTTACAGAGCGTGGTGAGTGTTGGGATAAAGAGCATCAGCGTGAATGTGTAGAGCTTGGTGAATTTGAGCTGCTGGAGAGGGCAGCAGATGAACTATCATTCTCCAGCAACTCTTCTTTCATTTGCACTCTTCTTCGGAAAGATCGCAGACGTCTGTCCTCCACGCCGGTTAAATCACCTCAACAACCTCAACTGCCTGGCCCAGTGCAACAAAGTGCCACCAACGTTCAGCAAAGTCTTCCAGACCTTCCTGTAGACAACGTGGCAGTGAGCATGAAACAGAATGTAGTGTTGAACAGGTGCTCTGAGGATGAGGATAGAATAGATGAAGAAGGTTCAGATATTTCAGTTTCTAGCAGCTCAGACTTTCGCCAAATTGCTTTTGGATCAAGACAACCTTTCAGCCACTGTTTTCAGGTCTCTCAAGCTCCTCCTTACAATAAACACTCCTACCAAGACAGAGGCGGAGCTGCTAGTCCAGACGAAGAAGAGGAAACCAATGGCGATTCTACTCTGGTTGACGCCAAAGGCCACATTGACTTTGATGACGATGACACTTGGAACGAGTCTGATGATTTCACCTGCGTTTCCACCAAGACGGACAACCAGGCAGGCAGGGCACTGACAAGAAAAGTTGCAAAGGCGGCTGAGCCTGAGACTTCCTCTGCCAGCTCATTGGATCATGAGCCGGGTCCCCCGCCCACATGCCAGTTGGTTGCCAAGATGTTCCCAGCCCTCAAGCCGAAACCCAGCCCTCCTCCCCCAGTAGCCCAGGCGACGCAGAACGAACAAGCCACAGGTGATGGGAACAATATTTAAATCAGTGCTTTAGCCAAATGTTTGCACAGCTTTCTACGAGATGTATTTAATCTCTTCAGCTTTGTGCTCAAGCATTGAAGCTGACTTGGATGACTAGCTATAGACACTTCAACATTTCTGCATAATTCATTGGTTAAGGTTTGAACCAGGTCCTTTAGAATGGTTTGATGTGAAATCAAAGGAAAAAAAAATGCAAAGTCAGAATTGTTTGGTAGTATGGTTCCTTAACTACCACTACATAGTATTCAATGTCTCTAAAAGCGACCTCACAGAAAGTGAACATGAAATGGTTACGGGATATTTCATGGTCACAGCTTAGGCCCACGGTTTGTTTTGATATAGTGGGTCCACAGTTCAGTGTGTATAATATTTTTAACAAAGTTTGATCGAAGGAAACTTAAGACCATGTTCATATTGACAGACAGCTTTGTAATGGGGGAGTGCAGAAGCTGATTGATGCTGATTGCTTAAAAACTTTGGTGTTTAACCAGCACAGCTACATTAGATGGCATAATTAATACAATGTCCTTTCTTTATGATACATTGTCGTAGTGGTCTGCACGGGTCCCAATACAATATCTTAGTAACATGGGACTAAATTTCAGTGCCATAAGTATAAGTGAGAGGTAATAATCACACAATAATTAGCATGTATAATTAACATGAGGGGAAACGAGTGAAATAATAAATAAAAAGAGACACTAATTACAACATTTATTCAAAATAATTGTGAAGCATCCACTCTTTTGAACAACACATGAACTGCATTATTGAGCTACAGAAATAGCAGAGCCTTTGGGCAGTCAGTCAGCCACAGCTGTGCTCACTGCCCATACACCAAAGTTAAGCCTAGTAAAGGCAAGTCTGACATATGCCAGTCATTATAATATAATTTATTAATATAATTAATAATTTATTTGAGACTATACCTCTAATACCAAGCTTCCAGACCGGGACAAATGTTGCCTTTTTTTTTTTTTTGGTGGAAGCAGAACTAATTCTAGCTCTAAGCAGGATTAAAAAATTAGTCCCACTCAGACCTCCAGATTGTCACAACTCAATGCACATTGTCTCAGTTTTGCAAGGAAAATTACATTACATTACACCACTACTATCAACATTTCATATAAACCTAGAAGATGTATAGGGTCACTGGTCATTTGGGACAGTAAATAAAAAGGTTTTTGTTGTAGGCATTCCAATTCCTGATTCCAATCACCACAACTGTAAAGGGGTCAATCAGATCAGACAGCTCTGAATTAATTGCAGAAATTGTAACAAATCAGTGGACATGTTTTCTGTAACCATGTTTAAATATGGCATCTCTTACACCTAACATCATTAGTAGCTGCTATCCTAAAGCTTGAATACTTCTTTCCAACTTCATGAAATACATTTAGCGTTTATTTGCCTGTTTATCAAAAAATCTATATGGTAATATTATAGTAGTAAAATGAGTAATGTTGCATCACGTACTTAAAAGTGATTCTACCTTCTCTTTGTGTTCTTGGTGTAATCCAGTCCAGTCGCGGATACTCCGCGAGCGTTTGGTGGAGCTGGAGACTGAAATTGAGCGATTCAAGTCAGAAAACGCAGTGCTGAGTCGGGTCAGGAAGGAAAATGAGGATGTCAGAGAAACACTGCGGTATGTAAATCAAGCAAATGTTTGGTCAGTTTTACAGCTATTTTGGGAATAAGTCATGAAGAAATTCCCCTAACAACAAATGTAGATGCAGCCAACATGTTTACATTTTTTAAATTTTTTACTATTTTAGTTTTGTACTGGAGCTACAAGGTTAATTTTCTGGAGACAGTTCACAAATAATAGAAGCATATAACCCACCAATTAACATCATGTAGGCGATGCTATATATCATCATCCATTTCAATAAATACAGTGACAGAAATCAAACTGGATAGTCTATTTGACTATATACAGTTTGAGGAAAGTATGGTTTTGTTTTTCACAACTTTCAGTAGACCTTTAACTCAACTAAAGAAGTATGCAAACTCATATTTGGATGATATACTACTTGGGGCAGGGGCCAAGTGTGTAAATTAAATTTTTCATCCAACTGTCTATTTAAAATGATGCCATTTGTTTTTGCCATTTCTCCGTAGTAAAGAGAGGGCAGCGTTCCAACAGAAGATGGCAGATGAACTTGCTAAATTCGAGGAGTTCAAGCGGGAGGAAAGCAGGAAGCTGCAGCGAGACAAGAAGCTGTTTGAGAAGCATGCAGCAACTGTCAGGGCACGACCTGACAAACAAGAACGAGATGAGATCCAGGTATCAACTTCTTTTTATTTTTACACGAAACTCTTATGTACCTGGATTAGCATTTCAGAGAAGTATAACATTCAACTTCCCAAAGGCTGTAAATGCTGATTTTTTTATTTATTATTATTTTTCTTTATTTAATTTTTTAGTGCTGTACTTTTTTTAGTGCTTGTAGTGCTGTGTAGAGTTGCCTACACATTCAGTTCTTCTGGAGTACACATGGATGTATTTTGCAGCAACAGCTAGGCTAAAATGTGTGCTTATATGGTGGATAAAATGATCAATGTATGTAAGCATATGTACATTACTAGCAAAGATGGTTGTCCAGCATTCTTTTTGAGATTAAAGGGTTAATAGGGTTAAATCAAGGTTTAAAGGGGAGTTTGTCCCATGTTTAGCTGTACTAGATGTTGGAACATTGCCCTAAGTATTTGATTGCAGCCACAAAGGGATGTGTGAGGTTGAGATGTTACAGAAGTTGAATGGTTAGTTTTGGATCACTTCTACTCAACCCAGAGGTATTGGATGGAGCTTTATCATTTTAGAGAACAGTTCCTCTGCACTACTTTGGGCACGGATGCCTTGGACCTATGTGCTGTTTCCTAGCGACCCATTCTATTGATGAGTGCTTTTTATGGAAATAGTCCAGCTTTGTGTAAAGTTAAACATCTTTGGCAGCAATGGATGATCTTAAAGTAGCTAAATTTACTAGTTAGAACATTTGTGGACAAATAGGTGACTTTATAATCTGTAAATTTATTGTATATTTGTGGGCAAAAATAGAAGCAAAAGTTAAAACATTAAGCTTTTAATAGTCTTAATGACAAATTATTAAACAAATAAATAATGTGACTTGGTATAGGAAGCTTTTCCATTTAGTTTCTTTAAATGTTTTGCAGACAGTCTTTTACAGAAAGAAGAGTCAGTATTGTCCTACTTACACTGTCAAGTTTATGTTCAGTGTGAGACAAAACATTCTCTATAGATTGTGACCGGTTAAAACAGTGTAGGTGACTTAAAATCTTGTGTTTTCTATTTCAGTCTCTAAAACAACAACTTAACACTTTGCAAGAGGATTTAAAAAAACGTGAGGCTCGCTGGACCAGCACCCACCAACGTCTCCGGCAGCAGGTAGACACCCTCAGCGCTGAGAACACAACTCTCCGAGACCAGGTGCGCATGATGGAGAAACTCCGCCTTACTGCTTGGAAAAATGCTGAGCGTGAACGTGAAAAAGAGAAGGAGAGAGGCAGGTCTACTGCGTCCACCAGCAGCAGCACCACCGCAGCACAGAAGAGGACGCAATCCAAGGTACAGAAAACCAGAGACATCCAAACCTTTCAGTGGTCAGTTCTTCATTACAGAAATACAGGTGTCAGGTTTGTTTAAATTTGTGTTTGTTTGTAGAGTCCGTCCTGCAGTATCAAGAGCAGCAGTAATAAAAGGGAAAGCCCAGAACTTCAGAATCCTCCCAAAGCTACAGTCAGGGCTTCAAGTGCACGTTCTGCTGGTTTGTATTTGTGTGTCTTTGATATGTACACTGATGTAAAATGTTAGTTTTGATCTAATTTAATAATAAGTAACACTAAAACTTATTTTCTCCTAGCTTGTAACTCAAAGGTTCAGAATATGCAGAGCCATAAAGAACCCTGCCCTGTAGCTGTTCCATTAGCCACCACAGAGGGACAAACTGTGCCAGGTTGGAGTGATGGTTCTCCGTCAGCTGCTGAATCATCTTCAGTGAGTAAAAATGTAGATTTAGGGGACAAAAATACTGTTTGAAGGGCCCATATCTTGCTTCTTTTTATCAATACAAATTTTCTCAAAAGTCTAAGTAACAGTTACATGACCACTTTCCAACCGTTTTTAACTTTCTATTATATACAAGTCATTTAAGCACAGCAGTTGTCATTTACACTGTGTGCAAATTTCATAATGAATTTATTAACAAACAGGCCATCATTGGTTGGGAAAAATGTTTAAATGAACTTGCGTTGAAAATGAAGGTTATTGGCTTGTCTTGTAAACGTACTATTGTGAAGTTGCTTGTTTTTCTTTGGACAGCTGTGATATGGACTAGAGAAGTGAATGTTATGTTTTTAACTAAATGGGTAAAAATTCATTATAAGTATCTAAAAAAAAAACAGTAAAACTGCACAGGGATGGAGCTTCCATTTTAATTATGATAAGTTTTCCCTGTTGCACAGCAATTTCCTTTCTCTTCAAGCAGCTCTCCTTTAGTTCTGGTTAGTATCACACCACAAACCTGTAACACTGTGTGTTTGTGTAGATAAAATAAATTTGTATGATTGTTACCCTTGCGTTCAGTTTGATACTCCAAAAAGCCGTGTATGACTCCAAGGACCTGAACCACAAAGATCCCTACTTTCAACAAAAGCAAAGCAAAATCACCAGCTTTCAGTAGACACTTTTTCAATAGAATTTTTTCTCAATACTTTACAATATAGTATAATAATTGTTTAGCCTTTACTGTGTAGTTCACCTTAGCTATATATCACCTGTTTAATTTAAATTACTATTTGGGCCCTTTACTGAAATTTTGAACAGAAATGAACCATTTTTCATTGATACCCTAAACTGTAATATTTGTCCCCCCCATCAGGAATTGGATTGTTCAGAGGCCTTGACAGAGCAATCTGCGTTGGAACAAGAAGAGATCATGCATGTGGATGGGAAGGTAAGAAAAAAAACCCAACAACTTTTATATTAATGCTGTGTAACTTCAGACTGAATTTATACAGTAAATTAACCACAACTTTGATGCCTGTCTCAGATTGAAAGGGTGCTTCCTGATGGAGGGCGACTTATTGTTTTCCCAAACGGTACAAGAAAAGAAATGTCCGCAGATGGACTGTCAGTCAAAGTCACTTTTTTCAACGGAGACATCAAACAGGTCATGCCAGACCAAAGAGTGGTAAGAGATGGTTGCAACTTCGCTAAGGAAGTTAAACTTTCTTACAGGGGTGGGTGTACTTTAGTGTTGTTAGTTTGGAAAGTGTACTAAGAAAATGGGGTACAGTGAAGTGGACAATTGTATAAACCTCATTAAGATTTCGCTTCCATCTTGTAGATTTATTACTATGCAGGAGCTCAGACCACACATACTACCTACCCTGATGGTATGGAAGTGCTACAGTTCCCAAACAACCAAATAGGTAAGTCCTCAGTTCTTTTGGAAACTGTTGGTACAGTAAAACAAATTAAAAAGTACATTTTTACTAAGGTTTTATGTACTGCCTTGCAGAAAAACACTTTCCTGATGGTCGTAAGGAAATCACGTTCCCTGATCAAACCGTTAAAAATCTGTACCCCGATGGGAGGGAGGAGAGCGTACTGGCTGATGGCACAATAATACAGCAGAACCCGTAAGTACAAATGATTAAGTTTGTGTTGAATAAGTTTGTGAAATAAAATTGATCCACAGTCATTTTCATTGGAACGTGGAAACTATCCTTTCTGCAGATTCATACTGGATTAAAACAGCTCAAACAGTAAACCTACTTGATGAAACTACTCCATAGTTACCACTAGAGATGGGCCGATCCCGATCGTCGATCACCTTTCAGCACGTTTGGCCGATAGCCGATACCGATCAGGGGGCGGAGTATACGCCACGGCAGGGCTACATGTAGTTATTTTATCATGTCATGACACATAGTCTAAACAGGTTTATTACCATTTTTAACGGGCTCATGTGAAACAGCATATTTTTAACGAAAGGGGCCCTCCTCTTCCTGTAAATACAGAAATTAGGCTCAATTGTTTAAAGCCATTGATCGGCTCTCTGGATCGGCTCTAAATTGGAGAAATATCAATATCAATACATAGCTGATCGATCCTTCCATCTCTAGTTACTTCCTTTAGACATGCACAAGAATAAAATCCACAGCTAAAACTAAATTTGAAATAGATGTGAAACTGTGCAAGTACTAGTATCACAGATGTCTGGCTGGTGGAATGTTGCAAAACTGCATCACATGATCTTTGGTGATCTTTCTCAGGGATGGCAGTAAGGAGATCCAGTTTAATACAGGTCAGCGGGAGCTCCACACCACAGACTTTAAACGGCGAGAATATCCTGATGGCACAGTTAAAACAGTTTACTCAGATGGACGTCAGGAAACACGCTACCCCACCGGTCGCGTAAGACTCAAAGACCCTCAGGGACGTGTAGTCATGGACACCAAGGCGTGACTGAATGGGCACCTTATTTTCTGACGTTGTAGTGAATGGGAAAAGGTTCGATTCCCTTTGAGTGTTGTGAACATGTGTATGTGCATTTTGTGTGGTTTATACATGAATGTTAAGTATTTATTTGGAATGTACAGTTTTGTAAAATAAATAATTTTATGAATTGGTGTGAACATTAACACAGAGTCAGAATATTAAGAGCAGGAATTTACTCATCCCATCATAAAGGCATGGGGAACCAGTTCTGAACATTAACAAAGGTTCAGCAGTAACAAACAGTACTGCTCATGTGACTGACAACATAAATATGGAAGACTATATTCAAAAACTAAAACTTAAACAGCAACATAAAAGCAGTAGAGCAACAGAAATCTTACATAATAAAGGCCTGATAGCTTCTAACTCAATCAATGCAACCATGTAGTGCAACACACTGGTACAACCTGTAGGGCAAGAATAAAAGTAATTGGTTCTCAAAATCTGTATGCAGCCATAAAGAGAGCATCTCAGGGTGTTTTCACAGTAGACAGGTTTTTTTCTAGAATTAGGTCTGCTTGGTCAAGTGTGAAAACTGTGCTTGAGCTTTAGAACTGATCTCTGGTCCTTATGAAATCAGTGGTCTGCTTCCAGCAAGATCCTGGAAGCTATCAGCTCCTAGGGCAGCTTGTGGGATTATGAATTTAGTTAATTTTGTTATGCTTCGACTTGACACGTAAAAGCCTGTGTATCCAAAAAAAAAAAGTAGCAAACAGATGAGGCTGAGTGCAACAAACTGAGATACAGAATCAATCCATAGTTCTGATGTAATTCTTGTGTATAAAAACAAACCACAAAATTGGTCCCGAGTGTGCAAGTATGTTCAATAAGTGTGAAAACACCCTTAGAAGCTAGTAAACAGTCAGAAAATTCGTTACAGTAGGCTTAACCAATCGTTACAGATGCTATATAAAAGATTAGGTCAGCCACCATGGAGGGTATGCATAACTGAGCAGAGAAAAGACCACTAATGTTCAGAGCAGTGGTAAATAGTGCAGGTCCAGGGTTGGGAGTCTTTGTTCTTGATGTGACTGACCAATTTGCAAAACTGGTCAAACCAGCATACTGACTTACCTTATTCTGTCTCATCACTCATAGTCAGCTAGACCTTTCTCCACTAGAGGCACATGAACCAAACTTCCATCTGAGTTGTACAGGACGACGGTAGGCTGTGGGTCTACAGCCTGAAACATTAACATCACATTAATCATGGGACTGGCTGAGATTCCAGGTATTGTAGCATCGCTGTCCACAGAAAACATCTCCCAAACTTGACAGGAAAGGATAAAGTTAAAGAAACCAGATTTTTTTTGCCCCCAAACTCAGTCTGTTTGTCATAAAATCTTTACACAATGTAAAATCACAGATGCAAAAATATAGAAATAGACTAAAACAGATAGAAATAACATCAGAAAGCATATATTTTTCTTCAGACAGCGACTGTTATTGTTCTTTGTGAATCGGAGCAGCTATAGAGTTGATCATTTAAATGATTTGTTGTGGCTTTCATAAAATTTTTTTTTTAAAAAGTCACAATGCCAAGCCATTACTTTAGTACTGCGTTTGTCTCTTAGTGGAGATTACATTAAAAATAAGCAAGAGTAGTCTGCTGTTTTAATTTACTATTATTATGCACAGAGCATGAACCAGTGGAAACAGTCAGTCACAGGCTGGTCTGAGAGGTGTCTCTAAAGCAACTTGTTGAGCAAGAACTGTTTATAGCGATGCTGGTAGAAACCACATGTCTAAAGTGTTTAAATTCCTTAAACCTAAAAGTTAATTTCATGTGAAATAAGACTACACGCATGCTGATACATTGTTTTATGACTGTTTTAAAAAGGTTTCTGCATAAATCAGTTTTTAAGAGGTACATGCCTTTTTAAGGTAAGATAGTAGCCAAAAACATTTTATTCAAATGATGTCCAACTTTACTTCTGGATTAGACAGACATTCTGAAAACTTATTTACTATTACTGCATTTGATTGGTATCAAAAACGGGAAAGCACCACTTTTCCCAATCTTTTCAACAACACTCAAAGTCAAATTTACAAGGGGTAAACTTAGGATTCCAGAAGATGTGGATTTATAATATAAGAATAATAACATAAGTGAACTTAAAAAACTACATAACTAACTTGCTATTATTAGATCTATGGGCTTTTAACACCACAACGAAGAAGCAGCACTGTAGACTCTCCACATCTCCATCCTTTGTTTACCCTGTGGTGAGTGTGTCTATGCACAAGCATGCAAACAGGGTTTAGTCATGTTTACTAGTTAAGCATCTGGTATATGCAACCTTCTGATGAGCCCTCTAATGCAGCACAAGATACTACTGTTCCAACAATGAAAACACATTTTGACTGTTAGAGGCTTACCATTACTACAGCGCTGAGGTGGCCATGCAGTAAGTCGATCATCTCCAACATGGCCTTCATGCTCCACTCCGGACAGTACGAAATGCGCTCTAGCTCAAGACACGCACGAGGTGGTTTGAAGCCCACCAGCCGAACATAAACTGCCTCGCATGGAAAATGGAGGAGGGACGGAGGGAGACGGCGCAATCTGACGCGTGCAAGGAAAAAAAAATTATATACGACTTTTCAATCCAAAAATAAAACTGCACAGTTTTCCATTCTTCACAGTACACATTATACACCCTACAGTATTATCTGTTTGTGATCAAGTTGAAACAGACTAAATACAGCAATGGCAGATTGTTATTTTAATTATTTTAAATATTATTATCTCTAAATAAAGCATGGCTAAATCCAATTAATTGCTAAAATGTTCCAAAAGCTGACTCATTTCCACAACATGCTTAGTGTGATGAATGGTGTGTCTCAAAACCTGGTGAGCTCCTACATAGACAGCATTTTATGTCATAGTATGCGCTCCTGACATGTAGGCTGTCCCAATTCTTAGATACCTTAAACATGTTGTCTACTAAGGCACCTTATTTTGCCACGATTTTAAGGAAGCATCAAACTCTTCCTCAGCCGCTAAGGCAATCCCATGATGCAACGCAGGCAGAACGTTTTCCCAACAGGGCGGACAAAAGCAAAGCTACTAGCTGAGAAGTAATCTTCAAGTTATTCTGATTTTCTCTGGTGTTTTAATGTGTTTCCTGTCGTACAACCACAAAAAAGCCTTTTATTTGCAACGAGTCGTTCACCATTTAGCAGTTTTATACTCAAGCCATTAGCATTTATGCTAGCGGATTTTTAAGCCTCGGGCTATTGTTTTATTTTTTGACAATTGCCTACTCAGTCAGTGCCTTAAACAGCTGCCTACCTAGTTAGTGCCTTAAACAGCTGCGTACCTAGTCAGTGCCTTAAACAGCTGCCTACCTAGTCAGGGCCTTAAACAGCTGCCTACCTAGTCAGGGCCTTAAACAGCTGCCTACCTAGTCAGTGCCTTAAACAGCTGCGTACCTAGTCAGGGCCTTAAACAGCTGCCTACCTAGTCAGTGCCTTAAACAGCTGCCTACCTAGTCAGTGCCTTAAACAGCTGCCTACCTAGTCAGTGCCTTAAACAGCTGCCTACCTAGTCAGTGCCTTAAACAACTGCCTACCTAGTCAGTGCCTTAAACGGCTGCCTACCTAGTCAGTGCCTTAAACGGCTGCGTACCTAGTCAGTGCCTTAAACAACTGCGTACCTAGTCAGTGCCTTAAACAACTGCCTACCTAGTCAGTGCCTTAAACAGCTGCCTACCTAGTCAGTGCCTTAAACAACTGCCTACCTAGTCAGTGCCTTAAACGGCTGCCTACCTAGTCAGTGCCTTAAACGGCTGCGTACCTAGTCAGTGCCTTAAACAACTGCGTACCTAGTCAGTGCCTTAAACAGCTGCCTACCTAGTCAGTGCCTTAAACGGCTGCCTACCTAGTCAGTGCCTTAAACGGCTGCCTACCTAGTCAGTGCCTTAAACGGCTGCCTACCTAGTCAGTGCCTTAAACGGCTGCGTACCTAGTCAGTGCCTTAAACAACTGCGTACCTAGTCAGTGCCTTAAACAGCTGCCTACCTAGTCAGTGCCTTAAACAGCTGCCTACCTAGTCAGTGCCATAAACAGCTGCCTACCTAGTCAGTGCCTTAAACAGCTGCCTACCTAGTCAGTGCCTTAAACGGCTGCCTACCTAGTCAGTGCCTTAAACAACTGCGTACCTAGTCAGTGCCTTAAACAACTGCGTACCTAGTCAGTGCCTTAAACAGCTGCCTACCTAGTCAGTGCCTTAAACAGCTGCCTACCTAGTCAGTGCCATAAACAGCTGCCTACCTAGTCAGTGCCTTAAACAGCTGCCTACCTAGTCAGTGCCTTAAACAGCTGCCTACCTAGTCAGTGCCTTGACAACTCACTAGGTTCTGAGACAGACCCATAATTTACTGTTTCTGTATGACTGTTGTGTTTCTGCAAATGTGCTTACATGCTTATAAGTAAGAGCTTACTTGCATGGTGGTAGGATATCATCAGAGCCGAAGTCCACATGCCTCACAAGAATCTTGACGTTTGGGTTGAGATCAGCAAAGCCCAGCAGCTTGGCACGGTAATACTGTCCATCACTGTACTCAGCCAGACATGGACCCTCTATAGACAAACACAGGAACCATCATCATTCACACATACACTGACGTGCATATGGCTATTGAGAGAAATAATTCTCATCATATGTACTTTATGTACCTTGTTTTTGTGGTGTTTTACCAAATTTAACTATTTATTTTGCGTGTTTGTTAGCACTGTTAGTCTAGTAGGTCCAGTCCTAAGCTAAGAAAGTAAAACTTTCAAACATCAAACATGTCTTGACTGATCGACAGCACAGACATTCATTTGTAGTGTGTGGAAACGTGAGAGCAAGAATACCAATGGGAAAGTCTGTCAACTGTGGCAGCAATTCTATGTCCCTGTTAACTCGTTTTAATGCTTCCACCAGAGGCTCATGCTCCTGCTCACATGGCCCCGCATCCAACAAACTCAGGAACACCTGCAAACAGGAGGTAAATTTTACATATGAATGCCATTTTGCAAACAAACCAATATAGAAACGTGTTTTTGCATTACCTCGTTAGGGGTACGGATGTGCTTGATCATGACCCGGAATTGTTTCCCTTTATCCGGAAGTCTGGGGCTGGTGTACACGCCTAAAATGGTCTGTGGCTCCTCCAGACCCTTGCGGAAGAATGTGTCAGTTTACTAGCCTTAATAATTGCTGTTTGCCCTGGAAACTGATCTGGCATATTTATCAGGATATATTGCAAAAGATTTATGTTAAGCTATGTTTTTTATACAGCCCTGATGTTAAACTGTAGAAAAGCTTACTTACTAAGGAGATGATAGCACAAGTTTTAAAGAAAAACTTTCAAGACAAAACAACAAAACTAACACAAGCTTTAACGACTGATGCAGGTATGGCAGCTTTACCTCTGCGTTGAAGTCCCAGTCATCCAAATCAGGTGCAGGAGGTTTTACCACATAATCCTATCGTACACAGACAGAGTCATATTCGTAATTATCTTTAATAATTTCACTGGGTCTAAAAATGACCACACCAAACCCACTACCCCACCTCAATGCTGCTGACGGGTGGGTCGATGGAAGCGTGCTGATGGTGCACCATGATTCTGCTCAGTGCCATTCCATCCAGCATTATCTCCACAGTAACAAAGCCTCGCTGATTTTCTGGCAGCTCCTGAGAAATGACAAAGGACACTAAGGTGTATTTAAATACTGAGCAATTACTAATAAAGGTACAAAGTCAGATCAAAATCAGACACTTCTGCTTCATCTCCGTCCACGTTTGTTGCAATTGTATGATGTACATAATAACAGAACAGTCCTAAGTAATGCCTAGTTCACACTAAACGGTTTTAGTCTGGTCTTTCAGTCGCCGACTGTTTTTTGTAGATCGCCAACAAAAACCTCTGTTCAGAGGCCAATCGGCGACCACTTGGCGCTCGCTCAGTCGTGTAGTGTCAACTTCTGAAAGACGCTGACTGATCGCAGACGGCTGGCGTACATCTAGCATGTATAATATCTAGGCCAATCGGCGACTGTGAGTCAACAGCAGCATCTAGCTAGCCAAAGGGATGGTCTAGAGAGAGAACCGCATCACCATTCACACAATCTCTCTGCGGCTGCGGGCGACCAAACGTTTTCATTGATAACATTTTTACCACCAATGCTCTCTGCAGAACAGACCGGCCTTGCTGGCCTAGGCCTTTGTCCATCTTCGTATCTTTTTCATCTAGCAGATCAGCGCAATAACAACTTGTATCGCTTGTTTGTTAATGTCTGTTTTGGAAATAGTGTATGTTCTACGGGGTATCGCTAGCTCATTGTGACCTCATGTTGCCGGCCAGTCATGTAGTGTGAAAGCCATGACAACTGAAAGACTCGCGATTACAGCACAACCAGTCCTATAGTGTGAACAGCACCAATACCTGACCACTCAACCAGTCGTCTAGTGTGAACCAGGCATAACTGAGGTCTACATTTCCAAAAGCTAGACATACTACTATTTAACACTAAGTTTATAGTCTAGATGTGATTTCTGCCATCTTTTGGCCATCAAAATTCTCAGCCAGCTTAGTCAGTGCACCGAGTGTCTCTGTATGTTAATTTACCATGATTAGAATGTTGACTGAGCGGCCCATCAGCAGATCCTTCATGAGTGCCACCGCATCCCACTGCCACGCATTGCCTACCTACACTCACATCACACAGGAGGTCCATTGTACCAAGAAAACAATTTTCTTTCAAAGTCGACTACTTTCAAATGATAAAGTAACACAAACTTACCGGAACAACTCCACTTAACTGACAGGGAACACACAGTTGAGGAACATTCTCACATAGCACCACTGGATACACATGGCACACTGGAATGTTCTCCACTATACCCTGATCCACATATCGAACCTTAAACACACAGTATAATACCAGGTTACAGTCTTCACAGGCACAACTGAATTAAGAGTTCAGTACATAGAACTGATAATACGGCAAACCTCAAACACATGGACAGTCTTGGACCTGAAAATTTACATATGAATACGGAGCAACAGCAATGAAAAAAGGGGGCTATGTGGAGAAACGTACTATTTAAGGTTGACACTTTTTTTCGCATGCAGTCGTGGGCTGAAGGTCAGGGATCTGGTCTTACGAACAAAAGGTTGCTGGTTTAATCCCCTGGACCAACAGGCCACAACTGAAGTGCCCTTGAGCAAGGGCACCTAACCCCCAACTGCTTCCCCAGCACAGTGGATAGGGCTGCCCACTACTCCAGACAAGTGTGCTCACTGGCCCTAGTGTGCATGTTCACTAGTGTGTGTGTATATGTGGGTGTGTCACTGCTTGGATGTGGAGGTCAAATTCTGCTGTATGCAAACACAAGTGGCAAATAGTTGCTAATTCTAATTCTAATACACTTGGGTAACAAGCACAGGTTACATAGCAGTTACTAGCAAGCTCCAAGTAACTAGCATTGCTAATATAATGTAATATAATATATAATTATGACTTAGCTCATCTTATGCCAGTTCATTTTACTTTCCTGCGTGTTTGTTCTAACATGCCACTTCTGTGTGATCATCACAATGTCTCGCTGTACAGCAGCTAATCAGAGCAGAGCTCATCTGATTACTCATGAGTTCACCATGAAAGGGAAAATGGTTCCTTTCATTTAAAGGCAATATCACAGAGTGTAAGTGGGCGTGTAAAACTGCATCACTTTTTAACCCAATAAAGCCACATAATGCAGACATCAGAAAATAAATGCATTAAATGTTCATTCAGACAGCCAAGATTTGCAGCATTAAAATGAACCTTCACATGGCCTCCGATGACCTCCAGGACCTGCCCTCGGTACCAGAGCATGTCTGAGCCCATGACAGCACAGCCCAGCACACCCTTCCAGTTATAGTGCTTCTGTCGGGGCAGCGTTTTAATGTGCTGCTGCAGGCAGTCCTTCAAACGGTCGAACTCGCACTCTGCTTTCACACAGACAAACGGATACACACATTAATGGAGCAATTTTGGAGCGGCAGTCCTCTGAGATTACAAAGTTACAAAGTTAATGCTTAAATACAAATTCCCTAAACAAACATAATGACTGCACAGCACTTTACAGTTACTGTAATAATACAATAATACAAGCCCACTCAGGCAGAGACTGAATTTTAGCTTTCTAGCTTTAAACTGCATTAAAGTTTTTCATTAAGACCTTAATACCTGAAGATCTTAATATTTTCAGACCTTGTAGCAGTTTTATTTCTTAAGAAAGCTTAATCTTAAAAAATAAGATAAAAAAAAAAAACAAAAAAAAAAAAACACAATTGTTTCCCACTTATATCAAATGTGGTAAATGAGCCACGACATGTTTGGTATCTTTAGGTTAGCGCTGGATCTACAAAACAAAGAATTTAGCACATCACCCCCTGACTTAAGTGCCTGCTGCATCAGTGTTTTTTTATTTTTTCCAATTTTCACAGTAACAGTCACAGTTTCAAACTAAACCACTTTAACAAGTCTGTGCAGCTTTAATGAAGACTTGGATGAGGTGGGAGCTAGAGCTGCACAAAAAATACCACTAGAAAAATATTATTAGTTTAGTACTAACTAGTATTGTTTTATTAGAATCCATACTAATACATGAATGACAGTATTTTAAGTAAGACCTATATACCCTGTGCATTGCATTGCCACAACGAGGCAGTGTCTGGGCAGTGCTCGGCTTCCAGTCCCCGCAGGCATGGCAGATTTCAAATGAAGAGGCTGCTTATGTAAGTGTCTCACAGTGTGGACTAGGGCCACCCACGAATATTCCAAATATAATTATATAAATAAATTGTAAAAAAAACTTTCCCATTTGATTGTGGGGGGAAAAAGCCCTAACCACAGCTGTCTGGCCTATGACTAATGACAGCTTGGGCCACTGCTTTGAATGCACTGTATGACAGGCACAACAGCCTTTCCATGATTCAAAACGAACCGTAGGTCCAGCTGACGAAGAATTTAACAACCTAACTCTACCGCACTCCACACTACATCGATCTAAAACCCCCTGTGTAGAAACACGTCCGAGCGGTACTTAAAGGTTAGTAGTAGAGATGGAAGGATCCATCACCTATGTATCGGTATCGGCCGATTTTTAATCAAAATATGTGATGGCCGTTATTTCTCCAATTTAGCCGATCCCGACAGCAGATCGATGGCGTTAAACAAACAAGCCTAATTTCCTGTATTTCCAGCTAGCATTTCATCTAGAAAGAGGAGAACCCCCTCCGGCCAGCTCCCTGCAATTTCTATCTGAAGCACTAGGTGGAAATACATACCCTTTCATTTCCTCGTGCGTTCTCAGGTAAACCAATCAACATCATCAGTTATAAATGATCATTTTAAATCAGCAGCACTGCTAAGTGTGATGACGGCATGTTCATTTTTGTCAGTAATTATTTCTATTACTAGAAAATGCACTCAAGAGAGCTCAATACTCGTTCAAGTCTTATTATTGGATGTCAGATGGACATTAGATTACTGCACATTATGTAAAAGCTTTAACAACACTACAGCCTTAATCTAATTATATACAATAATCCAATAATTAATGTTTAAAATATAAAAAATATAACTGTCAATGAATGTGTTTGTTTGTTGTAAAAAACACATACTCATACATAAACTACAGGTTTATTAAGCCAAAAAAAAAATAAATGTAACCAACATTAAATGCAGGTCTTTGTTTTTAATTAAAAGGGTCTGTTATCTATCAACAAAGTAATTATGTTTTAGGCGTTTGCTGTGTTATCATTTTACTATCAGTCTCCAGATATCTTAGCAGGTATCGTATCAAAGTCTTTATTTCTTATTGTGACAACACTAGTCTGAGTAGGTTGAGAGAACTTTTGAAGATGCATTCACAAAAAAAAGACTGTGCTAACTATTAGCTTCTAGTATTTGTCAGCAATGTAAGCCTCACAGGTCCAGCGCTAAACTAAAGTAACAAATTTGGAACACCAAACGTGTTGAGTGATCATCTGCATCTGAGAAGTAGAAAACTGTACATTTTAAACTGTTTCAAACTCTTATCTGACGCACCCGCCTGCGAGGTCATGGCATAGATGACTCCATCATCAGAGACGGCAGAGATGCTCATGTGCGTGTGTCCGCAGGGTGGCAGCTCTGGGGGCGGATAGGCCTGTGTTTTTACCCTTTCTGGTGGTGGTGTGGTGCGGGGGGAAGGTCTGGGAGGACAGGAGCATGAGGTGGTCGGCGTCTCTTTCTTCAAACTGCTCTCCTCACACTCACTGCTCTCCTCCAGGGCCGGCACACACTTGCCCTTTGCCAACAGAGCTACCTCTGAGCTGGATTCTTCACCGACAGCAGAGTCTGATCTGGGCGCAGGAGGGACTCTGTAAGACAAAGTGTATAGCTTAGGGTTAGAGCAAGAAATGTTTATTTTATGCTTTCCAAAAAATATAATAAATGTTAAGATTGCATGAAAATAACCTTTCCAATAACCTGTTATGGTAGGGCATATAAAGTCTGTTTAAACTTGCTAGATAACTCTGTTTGGTATGGTTTGTTTAAATCACACATTAGCTTATATAGACTTATTAAAATGAGTAAAGTCTACAACTGTGACTAAGCTGGAACATACAATATTTATTTTATCTTTAACATTTTTTATGTCTACACATAGACCCCTTTTGCGATGCAGTTCATTGGCTTCATAGCAGGCTGCAGCACAGCTTTATCTTAAGGAGGACAACAGTTAGAAAACAAAAGATGACAAACTGACAGGAATGAGCAATGTAGGGAAAACAACACCTTTTCACGATCTGCTATCCATATCACAATATTCTGACACACAGACACAAAGGAGTAATAACGTCATAACTTAACTTCCATTGAAAACTAAAAGTTTACGTTTACCTATGAAATGATCATAAAAGCATATTAATTATGATAGCAATAAAATCTGATGTTTATATGTATGGCTGTGTATGGGCAAGAACCTGGAGATACAATACGTATCGTGATGCAGCGGTCCAAATCCTACTATTAAAACACACCACTATATCAACAGGTTTGCTAATGTTTACAATAGCATTGCGCCCTTGTGCTGCTTGTTAATGTTGGAGTGGAGCTGAAAATAGATTACAACAATGCCATCTAGTGGTCAGAGGTTTAAACACAACATACAATGTTTCACTGTCTGCCAGGAATCTGTGTATCGATACTGTGTTTTTGAGAATCAATACAGTATCACAAAACATAATATCCCGATTTTCGATATTTTAACATTTTCTTACACAACTATTTATATGTCATAAATAGTCATATTTGCACACCTCTCCGGTCAGATAACAACATATTAAAAGAAAATAAAGCACATTCCTTTTCTGCATTCTAAAGCTTTGGGACAATCTTTTGACAACTTAATATCTGCATGACAGCCACAGATGCAATCCATCTGTAATTCCTGATACTATCAGCTTAAGCCTACTAGATGACACGTTTGTGTTTAGAAGTGATCTATTTGTGTCACTAGGTCAGAACACATGTGAACCGATCTCTACTACACATCAGAAACGGCCTTACTTGACACTTCTCTCTCTCAGAGCAAGTCCTTCACTGATGAGGAAGTCTGCGATGCTGACATCTTGGCCTGATCGGTTGGAGCAGAACAGCGACACTGGCACTGGCCTGGCAGAGGGATCCTGCAGGAATCATGCAAACACATAGAGGACAGTGAGGAAGAGCTCATGCTTTGTCGAGGGGCTTTACCACAGTAAGCACTCGCTCACCTTAATGGTCATTATGGCTGTGGCTCCGGTGAGGTAGTAGGAGATGAAGTCACAGGCTGTAGCCGTCCATGTGGAGCGACCACCTGCTGGCCTGTTAGACAGCAGCATTTGAATAAAAGTTTTAGAAAATATAAAGTAAAACGGCTCATTTATATACTTTACACTATGTCAACTAAGAAACAGTATTGAATGTGTAGTATACACACTTTTGTATTATATTATAAAGCCTGCTAATACTGTGTATCAGATCAGTGCATCACTGTTTGTTACCTTATGCCACTGAGACAACACTCTAGTAGCAAGGAGCCAATCAGCTCAGGGAGGAGAGGCCTCAGGTTATTGATGTGGAGTTTTACAGCATTACCGAAGTCACAACGCAGCACCTGTGAACACCAAGCATTTATGGGAGCCACTGTTACTTTCAGTTGCCATGGCAGTATGTCTATATAGATGGTATGCAGTACTTACATGTTTGAAATATTGATGAATACATTAGTATTTCTGACAATATTACATACATTTGTGTGATATGTATATTTGTGCATTTACCTCGGCCACACTGCTAGAGGACATACTGCACACCTTTCCTCGCTCCCAAACTCCGTTCACATTGGCAGCACAAGGCATCTCAACCTTCCAGTCAACCTCCTGCAGATCAGACTTTGAATACTCTCTCTTCAGCAAGTCATGAACCCTATTAAGAAACACATTTAACAAGTCTTTGACCACAAAGAAGCCCAAACACTTCACAATAGCAGAAGTCACTGAACTTATAAGGCTCATTCTGAACGTTGAGACACTGAATTCAGTACCTCTTCAGCTGGGCATCAAACTGATGTAGCTGCACACAGATGTGTCCAGGTGAAGTTACGTGGGTGACCCTCACCCTCAGGTCCTTAAGGCACTTGGGTAGCGTGAAGTCGAGCCTCAGCTCTGAAGGTTCGTCGGTGGGGATTGTCGGCTCGGCTGGAGATGAATCCTCCTTATAGAGTGGAGGATCCCACACTGCAGCCTCCAGTGGAGGAGGATCCTTTAGCTGGGCTCTGGGGCAGAAGAGGACAAGATGTGGGTCAGTTGCACTAACGCAGCAGCCACAACAGGTAGCGCAGCAGCACGTTAGCATATTCATTTTCTAAGAGAGGCTCGACAGCTCACAACCAGTTTTAACATAAATCAACACTTTATGAAAATCTTTTCATAAAAACTGTATGAATATCACACACCATATGAAGACTTACTTATGATGAGCCAACACATTTAATAAATGACCCATGACTTTACAAGCCTTCATTTCACTCATATGCAGCCTACTGAACAGGGTTATAGGTTCACACCCCCTGTCACCAGATCAAGCATAAGCATATGCATTTTGGCCAGGATCGATTTTGTTATGTTTTATATACGAAGCTGCCATGCAAGCCTAAATGTTCATTAACCGTGGAAGCTGGACCATCTGGTTTTCCTCCCTCATACATGGAAGCGTTGGGGGAGGATTGTGTAAAACATGGTAAGAGCACACCAAAAAGGATGACCAGTGGAACAAAGTAGTTTTGTCAACTACTTTTATGAATGTTTTTGTTTTCAATGATGTTTTCAGTCATTTGCCTCATTTCGTCCTTCACCTACATAGTTTGCTGCCACTGTCGAGTAATGACCCTGGGAAAAGCTTGTCCTGCTGCCGTAGGTCAAGGAGACTTCACTAACAGTACTGAGCTCTGCTATTGTAACTGTACCTATTTAAAGGAAACTCTATGATAGTCCTCAGATTTCTCTCAGTTTAGCTCTCCCCTCATTGCTAACAAGACAGGTGCATCACAGGTGAAGTGTACTGGAGGTGCAACAACTGTTGAACTGGCTAATACAGCACTCAGGCTTCGAGACAGCATTCAGTCAAACACTGTACATGATACACTGCTAAAGCACAATGACATGCTACTCCTGTCCTCCCCCTCCCTTCAACCTGTTCCTCTCCTTCCCTGGAAGATGGAACGAAAAGCATGAGCAGAATGATGAGCCTATCACAACGCTCTCTAGAACACATGCTGCTACACAGAGGCTACCTATTCACATTTGTGTGGCTTTCTACCATGTTCTGATTTTATTGTACACTAATCACAAAACACACAAATATAAACCTAGGAACAGATACATAAACCCACACTACACATAGAATCTGTAGTGTAGTTGTGACTGCTCAGTGTATGTCCAGCCTTTCTGGGCATTTCTGCAGTGATGTCACTCTGAAATCTGAAAAGACTTCCTGGGTAGCATATACTGAGGAATCCTCCGCTTGAGGCCAGCAGGTATTTCACGTGGCTTTGCTTTGAACTGCCGCTAAGTTGAGGATGCTTTACAACAGATTCTGCTTCTGTCTGTTGTTGACAGTTTCATTACATTAGAGTTTTTAAATGTTTTTAAATATGTGGGAGGGAGGGAGAGGGAGAGAGAGAGAGAGAGAGAGAGAGAGAGAGAGAGAGAGAGAGAGAGAGAGAGAGAGAGAGAGAGAGAGAGAGAGAGAGAGAGAGAGAGAGAGAGAGAGAGAGAGAGAGAGAGAGAGAGAGAGAGAGAGAGTGTCAATATTGTATACATACTGTTTGCTAAAAGATGCTAGTCCTTTTCGGACCAGGACCTCGCCAATGCTGGCCGGAGGCTCAGTAAAATTCTCGCTGACCTCAAACAGGCACACAGGTAAAGCTGTGGAGTGAGGCACAAGCTCTGCAGGGGAAAAATTAAGCACAATGCTGTAACGACGATTCAAAACATGCTGACATAAAACCTTGCATTTCTGAAATGGAACATTCGTAAAAGATAAAGTTATTAATACTTAGGTACATTTACTAAACAAAACTTTATGCCTTATACAGGGCTACGGCTATTAGCCAAGACTGTGGGCTCTTACTTGTTACCACTACAGTGACCAACTTGTGTTCCGTCAGTTTGCGGAACACCTGGATGCTTTCATCACTCCAAGTGTCTCCCAGACTTAACACATCTGTCAGCGAACACCACAGTGCCTAAGGAAGAGAGACAGAGACAAAAAAAAAGAAACAGCAAACTTCAGTACAAGTTCAGGTATGGCCCGACTATTTTTACAATGTCAGCATAAGTTGGGGACCTATATTGTTACTTGTATATGTATATAGACATCTGGTAAATGCTGGTAAAAGCCAATAATCAGAGTCGAACTCCAGACGATGTAACCATACACAGTTATACCACTTTGATGCAGCTTGTTATACGACACACTTGATTTAAATGAACACAAAATGCCCAATAAAAAACATAAATAATTAAAGAAATATAAAAAAAAAACAGAACTAATGAAAAATAAAAAGAATAAGAGGTAAAAAAGGACATATTACAAAAGACAAATCATGCCTCGGTATCTTCAGGTTGAACAATATGTACAGTATATCGGGCTAAATATTTGGTTGTAAGTCAATGACAACATATAACAAGCACTTTTATTAATACAGACCACGATAAATGTGATAAAATGAACAGTTGTGACTTGGCAGCTGGTATCTTATCAGCTCCTCAAAGCTTTATTGTTACACTGTTGCTACTGGGATTTTTCCCTTACATAAGCCACAACACTTATCCCCTCTCTTACACCATCCCCTCTCTTAGTGTCTTCGTATGTTAAAGTTGACTAAAATAAAATATTACACAGTAGTTATTGATAAAGTGTTTAGAAACAGAAACTGAGGAGCAACAATGCTTCTATAAACCGAACAATGAACAGTCACAATATTCCTAATATCCAGTTCGCGCATACTGGGAATGAGGTGGGGCTACACAGAGCATCACAGTGGAGAATTTCACTGGCATTGCTTTATAGAAGAAACAGGTTATGTATTATAAGAAAACGCCAAACTACTGTAAAAAAGACTGCATCTCTCTTTTGAAAATATACTGATATACGTTAAAACGTCAATATACAATCCAGGCCCATTTCAAATGGTGTGACCGCTAGGAACTGACAATTATATCAGACAGACATTGCTGCTCTTCAAATACTTTAACCACATAAAATTGCCCTCATCCACAAAAATTTCACATGAATTGGGTTCGAGTTGCAGGGTTATGATGCAACGGCTTCACCGGTGCGTATGGGACTCTTACCATGGCCGGCAATGCAAAGAACTCATCCTTTATCTGTCTGAGGTCGCTAACGGACAGTGTTTTTCTGTTACCAAAATCTACATATTGGACCTCCACCGCGCGTCCACCAGGAAACCCTGAAAGAGAGAGACACACATGCAAGTGACCTCAACAATACAATTCAGATCAACTCAACACAATATGCACACAACCCACACACACACACCAGTGACTTGAGCCCTGCACCAGTCCTTGTTGTCGTAGAGGGCGACACAAGCCTGGGTCAGAGTGGGACAGTAAATCTGTAGATCACTGTTGCTCCTGGGAGGCCCATAACAGTCTTGCAGTTTTGAGTTCAGCAGCAAGAACTCCATATTGTCCACCTGGATGATGAGAAAGAATATATATATAATATATAAAATAATATAGAAATAAATATATTTTAAATAACCATTGGATCCAAGTGATAAACAACAATTACCACCTTGTTACAGCCAATACAGATATTATTTCTACACAGCTTCATCCTACAGCCCAAAAATGTTAAATCATGTTAGAGAGCCTAGAAAAAATAGAACTTACTACTTTACCAGGTAAACAAGTAATTTAAAATAGCATTATTATACAAATTTAAATTAGTATTATATCTATTAGTATTATAATATCTGAAATATTGTAAGAAGTGTGAACTTGTGAAAGTGCAGTGAACTTACTAGCTGGATGTAAAAGTCTGATGGTGTGTTGACGTGGGAGACTACTGCATGCAGTTCCATGTTCAGTTTGGGATACACGGGCGAATAAAACTGTAGTGGTTTACCACCTCCAGGGGCCGCTAGAGGGGAATAGAACCTGCCCATGTGCATCCAAACACACACACATACACACGCTAAATACATACCATAACATCTGTAACAGTTTAGAAAGGTTGACAGCTTAGACAGGTGGAAGAACAGGAATTAAAAGCTTTTTCCCAAGGACATAAACTGTTAATGGGTACAGATGATGCTCATTGTAAATAGGGCTGGAATTAACTTCCTATTCGCCAGCTAACCAACTGAATGCTGAATTCCACCTTAAAGATGTTGAAGTAACATTCTGGCGGCTGTAAAAGCAGTAGGATTTAAGGTGGAACAGAAAACTCCCAAAACAAATAGGAATCTAAATTCTGCTGTAGGGCTGCATCAGATTTTTATTATCGCAATATGACTCAAGTAAAATGTGGTTAAACTAGACTTACATACAAACTCAAAACCGCACATAGGCCAGCTTGGGCTTTACAGTTTTTCTGATAGTCAACTGGGCTACTGCAGCTCACTGCACGCCCTAGAGTCATTTAAAATAGGATTCCCTGACCAACAAATATCAGCATCTAAAAAAACTTCAACAAACCCATTTTTTTAATGAATAAAGCCCAACTGAATAAAGCCCAACATGTCTTACACCACAATATTTAATAATTAAACAAAAAATAAATAAATAAAATGAAATATTTTCTTGTGTGCCTTTGTAAACATGAAGCTGAATTAATTAGCCACGTCTCACCTGGCGAGTTCCAAGAACACAAGATGTTCTCTTAGAGAAAGCAGAGTGTCGTCTGCGGACGCTTTCTTCAGATCTACCAGCAGCGTGTCTCGGTCCTCACCAAGCACCTGCATTTCTACAGCATTTGAGCCAATTACGCGCCTCATCTCGTCACATGCTTCTCTGCTCCAGCCTTTTACCTAACATGCAAACAAACAAACAAACAAGAAAAACATAAAACTGTACAGTAAGGACATTCATTTAACAGTCAGCTCCACAACGACACACAAAATTTTGTTTAGGTAATAAATGCCATAAAATTTAAAAAAATTATAAAAATAATTGTTGCAATATGCATCACGTTCAATGTAGACTTAACACATTTTCACCTCATTTAAGACAGCTCATGAACATGAGTTCTTGAGTACATCATCGCCCCAAGTTTCAAAGTTTTGCAAGAAAAAGAGCGAATGGCAACAATATTTAAGCTTGGGTTGCTTGCCCTCAGCGCCTGTTCTTTCTCTTATTTAAAATCTGGATCTCAGCCATGGCTACTCATGGCTACTCCCTCTACCTACCAAGAGGTGTGTATAGAGTGTACGCTACCAACTAACCAGCGCCACATATGTTTTCAGATTTTTCTGACCTAGAGATCTTGAGACCCTTATGAAAATACTCAGCATTATACTGTTTACTATATGTATAATTAGCTTAGCCTATACTGTTTCATGTTCACACCAACTGTACCCTGTATACCTCCTTTAATACTATTTTAACATTCTCTGACTGTACTGCTGCCAACTAGGCATGCATGATATCAGAATATTGTTATTGGCACACAATTTTTATAAAATGCTATTGAACAAATTTGATTGATCTTTCAATCCCATATTTACATGCATGGATCTATAGATATTTACAGGACTACATGAGTTGGTGACAAAAATCTAATTGTGATTTTTCTGATTAATATTGCAACTCTAGTAGAAATTGGGAATTACTGTCTATAAATTAAGAGGCTGACACTTTGACCAAGAAGACCAGAATATCCATCTTTTTCTGCCTTAAACACAGAAAGTAGTTTATAAGACAGTGAATAACGCCAGTTAGTTTAAAACAAAAAAATGTATCACAATAGTCATATTGTAATAATTCAGCTCTTGTGATTTTAAAAATTGCACCCTCTCAAAGTGTAACTTTGATATATATATAAAACACTTAGTCTTTCAGCCCTAGATCTTTATGTATGGGCATCGGTAGTAGTATCAACAGATATGCCTGTGCTTCCCATATCAGTGCCCTGTCAAAGTATACTGCTTTGCAAAATTTGTTTGTGATTATTAATAATAACTTAAAGCCTTTACTGAACTGTGTCATAACATATTGTGTCACAGTTTTTGAGCTGTGTGTTGTTATGAGTTTGGAGTCATTTTTTCAGAGGTTAGGGAGGTCCGTCTCGTACCATACCAATGATAAAATCACTGCAAAGCACAACCTTAGACTGAGTTATTGCTTTACTAACATCTGTATAAGCTCTCACCAGGTCTGAGGGAATGATGTCTTTAAGGGAACACTTGATGGCCTGAGGAGCCCAGCGATGCAGCTCTCCCTGGGCAGCCATATCAGCTTTCCGCAAACACTCATTCAACTTACTCAGACGTCCTTCACTGAGACAGACAGGGGAGGAGGAAAAAACAACTTTCTGCTTATGGCTCTTTGGGGAGACAGTATTTACCATATATCAAATTCAAGCACTCCCCAGACACACAACTTGGGGCCCCACCTTGGACAGAAATGAGACAAGAAGCTGACTGTGTAATAATTTAATGAAGTATTCTTAAATATCAAAGCTCTGACGCCCAATTTTAGGTGCTCAAGCCGACACACATACTTAATTCATGAAAGCAGGACCATGATTTGATATGCTTGCGAAAAGTGGAGGAAGACAATGCTTAAGTATGTTTTTGCATAAGAGCGCAATGCAGTGAGTTATCAAGCAAGCTGGGTGTGGTCATGGCTGTCTTGGTTGATTGAACACTGGTGTTCAAACAATGCAGATGTATTAGATTAACATACATCCACACTACTATAAGCATTGGACCTTCCAATTAAAAAACAATTACAAAGTCTGGACTATTTGGTTGGTGCTGTACACACACACACACACACACGCACAAACATACACACATATCTATACATACTCATATTCTTTCCTCACCCTGAGAAACTGAGTCCTTTAGAAAAACCATAATCTTGGAAGAACACTCGTAGACGGGCGACCTCAACAGCAGGGCACTGAGTCACACACTCCAGACAGCCCTCCTGGAACAGCTCACACACCAGCGCCCTGCACCAAATATCATCTTTCCACCTCACAAACACCAGCACACCTACACACATACAAAGAGATAGTTACACATAGCCCAAACACAAAATCAAAACCAGCAAGACATTCAACCAACAGGTAAATGTTGCTATTGCCACAAGTCTGTAATACATTGTTTTATATAGGGTCATGGTAACATAGACAGGAGGAGAATCTGTTGCTGCTAAATGCAGAAGTTCAAAGGACAACAAAGAATTCTACTTTCTATGTATATATCTCCACTGAGTACTTGTTTGATTCATAATCGGAATAGCTAATTGTCAATTATCTGATGGTTTATTGTTGCAACATTCTTTACAATTATTCGACTATCAAAATTGTCATTAGTCGTAGCCCTATTGGATCCGGCTGGTCTCTGCACTTAGTACGTCTACCACACGAACAATCACAGAGAAGTACACACATGACTGCAGACAGAGAAAGTCACGCCGTTGATTCACTCTACACAAGCAGTCGCTTCCCCCATATACATAAAAAAAAAAAAAAAACAAACAGCTAAGGTACCTCCATTACTTGTAGCGAGAAAGAAAGCCCTTTGTAAAATCTAACGTGTGATGATTCACATTCTCACCTGTCTGGATTTCATCTTCGACAGTGAAACGGCTGTTCTCTCCAGAACAAAGTGTGCTGACCTTTCTAGCCAGCACGACTCCGGCTCTGTGCTCCGAGACATGCCGCACATAGAAGTGTGTTGGGTTGATAGTGTGGGTTAGCACGACCCACTCCTGCAGCACTGTGTTCCCCCAAACACATACACAATTAATTCATCCTGACTGTCACAATGAACTAAAGAAGATCTCAGCACATCTTTTAGGGGAGACCCTTAGTTCTGGGACTCATTAATAAAAATATTATATTCTGCACATATATCAATGAAATTTCCCAAAGAAAGCTAAACAGAACTGTAGAAGTAGAAAAATGTGTAATTTACATATAAAACAGGCTTTGCATTTGTAATGAACGCTTTCTACCAAAGCATTTCACAAGAGCAAAAGAATGCAAGAGTTACCCTTTTTAGTAGTCTCGTCCTAAAAGATTACAGTGGACCCTGTTCTCCTGTGTACAGAATCAGTGTGCTGTTCACCTAACTATTCCAATGTTCCTAACTAGAGATGGACCAACAGAGATGGCTGATAGCCGATACCGATCCAGGGCGGGGCTGTATGTCACGGCAGGGCTACATCAAATTATTAGCGCAAGCAAGTCATGAAACATGGTCTAAACTGGTTTATTATCATTTTTAACGAGCTCATGTGAAACAGCATAATATTTTTAACTAAATTAGAAGTTGGTCTATGTGGGTGTAAACCGCTTGGTACAGCTTCGGAAGAGCGACATCTGAAAAGTATTTCTACTAGGAACAGCAGAGTGTGGATCCAGGTGGAATATTAAGCAGCAGAATGAACGTCTTCTACAGCCGAGAAGAGCTGCTTATCTAGAACTATAAACTCAATCGCTCTGGCTGTGGTTCTTTAGCTCTCTGGCTGTTGCTGCTGCTGTACTGTTCGTACCGGTCAGATCTGGTCTGCACGCTGTTCTGGGTTATCTGTTTTGTGCTAGCTGCGCGTGCTAGCTCTGCTGTTTGCTGATACTCACTGTATTCAGCTGCGTGGTGTCTCTGAAGTGTGTATCAGATTAGTAGTGTTAAATGTCTGTCTTGGTTCCCCGCGAGAAAAACTGTTTTTACTTATTTTATAGATGTTACAAACTGCCCTGGACGGGTGAACGGCGTAAACTGTTCTCGCGAGGCCGCTGCTTTAGTCAGTCTGTCGAAAATGAAAGGGTGTGTATTTCCACCTAGTGGTTCAGATAGGAATTGCAGGGAAATGGCCAGAGGGCTCCTCTTCCTGGATGAAACGCTAGCTGGAAATACAGAAATTAGGCTCATTTGTTTAACGTCATCGATCGTCTAAATTGGAGAAATATCGGCAGATCACATATTTTGATTAAAAATCTTTCCATCTCTATTCATAACTATAGTCCCCTCTGACAGAAACTTAACCAAAAAGAAAAGCAACAATCTTAGAAATAATTTTTGATCACTTCTTCATTTTAGATGGTTTTAAACAACTGACATGCACTGAAGTTAATGCACTGGGAACCCAATACAGCTAATACATCAGAGGTTTACTATCTCTATACACAGAGTAGGCTCTGATCACCATAACCCTTTCTGAAAAAAGCAATCCCAAATCCCGCACAGACGACAACAGCAAAACAGAGAGGGTTGAAATGTGTTTCTAAGTTTGCAGTCTGAGCTAATGGGCTTGAATTAATAAAGCTATGTTGCATAATCGCAGTGCAGCTGGTTGTTCAACAACCAAAAACACTGATCCCCAGATCCTGGTTGGGGCAATAGTTGTGAAAGTTGTTAGAGCACAGTGCTAATGCTAGCTGGCATACAACTAGAACAGCACTGAAAAACAAAACATTTCCCATAATATTAAGAAATATTACTTTCAAAAGCAGAACATTTTACTGGTAATTTGTTTACCTGGACACTCAACCATTCAGAGCACCAACAATTTAGTGGGGTTACTGTACCAACTTGAGGCTATGAGATTAAGGGACATGCCTTAAGATAAATTTAATTTAACTTTTCGATGTATCACATTTGCTGGTGGTTCTCTATAGGTTGTGTACTCTTATTACAATATAGTCTACAGTAAGTGTCTTTGTCTTCCCCTAAAATGGGTAGTGATGCATTTTAAGTTATAGAATATGACGATCTGATATATGACATGCACTCCAGTGAATATTAAACTGATAAAAACTGAAAATCAATTCTGTGGTTAGACGCCAATATAACATGACAGCTGATTATTGTCTACTACAAAGTCTGTTTGTGATTTTAATAACTGTATAAACATAAGCTACCTTTTTGTTGTGAAACAGCTGTCTTGTCCTGCAGTGACTTGCGGTTCCTCCGATGTATTTTCTGTCTCTCTGTACGTTTGTGCTCCGGGACTGAGGGGGTACACATGAGCACAATAAAAAAAAAGATGCATCAGTAAGAACCGAGGATGCGCGTGATTCTAATAGACTTGAATCAGGCATGTGTAGTGTAGAACTGAAAAAAATTAAACTGGGTACGGTTAACCCAGTGATATAGCCATTCATACGTATAAAGACTTGCAAGAGACGTGGAGTTAAATCAGCATGTACCCACCCATTCCGTCTCTCTCTCCTCCGCTGTCTGACTCATCAATGATTTCCTCTATAATAACGTTTGGACTACAGGTGCTATTCAGTTTTAGGGCAGAACCCGAAAAAGGCAGCTTCAGCAGGACGTCCTGAGCTGGTTGAGAGGAGCCAGGTGCTCGAGGGCTGAGCCGGGCTCCTCTACGTTCCCCTGGTCTCTCCTGTCCCCCTCTCACCGGCCGCCTACATACCCTTTCAGCTGGAAGAGGTGTTGATGACACCTTGGACACACTGACAAAACCATCACAAAAACATCATAAAAACATCAGTGACAGCACAACACACCTACACATTTCTTTTAAGAAGATCCATACTGTATACTTATACTACCCTTTTCTCTTATTTTGACATGGCTTGGACAAGGCTGTGTTTGTTACTGTAACTTTAAGACTGTTTAATGTGAATGGGCAGGGCTATACTGCTTCACTGCTGTAGGCCAAATTAGAGAATCCTGTTTTTTGTCACAGCAGCTTAGTTTTGTAGACACAGTATTTGTTTTCAATATCTACATCAAACAAAAAAGGAAAACAAATTTAACCTGTTATATTTAAATTATTACACAGTATCTTTTCAATTCTGGATTAATTTACGATACAAAATGACTAATTGTTCAGTATAATCTCTAGCCATCATCTTGTAATTTATACATAATAGCTTATTTCAGTCTATACCAATCCCTTAAAATAATTTTTTGATATTCTATTAGATAAATATCAATAAGCCTTTTTATTAATACATGTGAACATGGGAGTCTGTAACTTTGGCACCAATAAATATTTAAGCATAACATGACTCATACACTGAAATACTTATTAAAACTCACAGTTTAACGTCGCCATCCATGACATAGAGGAAGTTTCTCACACTTTCAGTCAGACGGTCCATGTGGAGAATGCACCTACATACAAACATATTAAACATCATTTTTCTCATTCATTTCTAACACTTTCATTATAAAATATTTGAATTTTCAAATATTTTAAAGATGCCATACGAGTGTGTGCTTGTCTCATCTTATTTAAATAAGAGTTGTAAAAGTTCAGTACATAGAACTGACTATACTGGGAATTTCAGAAACATTTCTCTCCTCCTTGAAATACAAATCCTGCATTTACAAAAGGAGGGCTGATACCAAAATCTATACTGTTACATAACAGTCCTACACAAAAAAATTTACATATAAAAGCCCTGCAGGAAAGACCATTAACAGAGCAATGACAACTGTAAATTACACACACACCTTTTCAGGCTGTAAAGTGGAAAAATCAGCACTTTTCACAAACTGGCCAAGGAACTGAACAAGCACCCCTCATGTTCACCTTTAAATAAGGCTGTAATTAGCTTTCTATTCATTAGCTTCTTATTCAAATGTTCTGTTCCACCTTAAAGGCTACAGCTTGTACAGCTACCAGAACCTTGGCCATTTCGGCACATTGTTTTTAATTCAGTCTATCAAAGCTAAGCAAAATTTTCATGAGTGCATCATTAAAGATAATACAGCTTATTTCATTCTACGTCCAAATCGTAAAGTGTTAATGAGTGTCTAAAACTGCATCTGAGCATTTTTCAGTCCGAAGTCACATACCTTTAATGCGGACATCGGAGAACAATTTAAAATACTGAATGCATGCTCTTGCAGCTCTAATGATTTCATTTTCACACAATCTTACCTTAGTCCTGAACGCAAAGTCAGGCAGCTCATATCGTATGATTTAGTGTCTACTGGAGTCTGTAGAGTCTTCATAATCTGAAAGTACACAGACAAGCGTTCTCTAGCTCTACTCAACATAAAAAAGAGCACTGAATGAAAAGAGTCTCTTTATATTAAACTTGTTTATGTACTGTAACAATCCTAACATACATTTTACCTTTTTGGGTCTGTCCCAAGGCATTCACAGTACATTTTGATCAAATACACACTAATTCAAAACAAAAATGATTTGATCACACAACCTTTTAATTGCTGTATGTACACTTATTAGGGAGCTTGCTCAGATGTGTTCATAAGCAGAAGCTTGTAACTACAGTTGTACAAAAACACGGCTGTTGGTACTTAACCTTTTCTTAGCTTTCCTTTATTTTAACTGAATCTATATCTGGGTCCGCAGTACCTTAGTGAATTAATTCAGCCTTACAAACCCACACATACACTCCGCTCACAGAACAGTGGCTTGCTGACAGTTGCTTAAATCAGAAACACCACAGCAGGTGGTAGAGCTTTCTCCTACGTACGTCGTAAACTGTGGAGCCACCTCCTGTCCTCTGTTCGGGACTCGGACACACTATCTACGTTTAAAACTAGACTCAAAACCTGTTTGCACAGCGCTCTGCTATTATCAGCTTGTCTGTCTCTCTCTCTCTCTCTCTCTCGACATGAATCATTACTTGGAAGTCACCAGAGCTCCATCCCCACTGGCTAATCATCTGTCCCTCCTGTCTGACCTGAGGATGCTCTCCTGCTCTTCAGCCTGACCAACCGGAACTACTACAGTAGAGCCGCCACATTACTACCATCACTAGCCTGGGTTCCTCTCAAGGTTTCTTCCTTTTATTAAAGGAGAGTTTCCTAGCCACTGTCGCCTCTGGCTTGCTCCTTTTTCATGTTTTAGCTACGAATTTTTAAAATAGTGACGAGATTACCTGGCAGGCTTACAGTCAGCAGTAAAACATTGACACTTAGCACTGAATACGTGCCTCATCGAGATGGCAGTAAGTTCCAAGTGACGGAACTTGACGAACATTTCTTGCTTTCTGAATGGCAGTACGCAGCTGCTTCCGTCTCTCCTCCACTCTCTGACACTCGTTCCATCCGGCCGAAAAGAGCTGCTCCACAGAGCTCAACTCTGACATCAGCACACCGCGCCTGCACATCCATTCATAAACACAAACCTTATATCATTACTTCACATTTCATCACGACATATTGGCGGTCCACAAACACAACAAAAAGTGTGCATAGTTGTGTGTGTGTGAGAATAGTCATCATGTAGGAGTCATTAGAAGTCAGTTAGGTCCAGTTAGAGGAGATTTCCTCAGGCCAAGGTCCGGACCATCATCATTTCTAACTTGTGTTATGATTCAGTGCCGTATCCTGTTTACTGAAGTAGTCTAGTATCAGCATCTTATACCATCAGCTACTGAAAGACAAACTTATTTCAAATATCGTTTAGTATATTTCAGTATATTTACTGTTTAAATGCTGAACTGAATGAATTATTTATAAAGTTCCAAATATTTTTTTTCCCTTACTTCAAGTAAAAACAAGGGCTATGTTAAAAAAAAAAACCTGAATGCTTTTGAACAAAAAATCTTAGTGTGTATTTATAGAGAAAGTAAATAAAATGTGTCTTCTTGTTAACTTCACAAACTGACATGTTGGTTTTACAGAGCGGTATTCTCCAAAACTAGACAAGCAGGCCCATTCCATACTCGTTCCTGGTTAAACAGTCAGTTTTCACTGTTCACTTTTGTTTTTATAGCTCGTTATTCTTTCTGACTCGCTTTAGTCTCCGGCTGCTGATTCTCGCTTCATATCTCGCCTGTGTGCGCGCGCCATACGCCCCAATGTGCACAGATCTGATTGCCTTCAGTGATCTTACAGTGCACGCGATTGGTCTCTGAGTTCACTGCGCTGTAATGCCCGTGTACCGTAAAGACAAGAAAAGCTCCTCCAGCAGAAAAGCTTTGTTTCTTTAAATTCCAGGTGGTATTAATAAAATAAGATGTTAATAAATTATGTAAAACTCAACATTAACACACACACACACAGAGCTGTACCAATAATAGTCCATGGAAAAAACTCAAAACACTCCAGTCATCATTAAAAAGATAAAAAATGTAAAAAATCCCCAACATATATTTCTATCTATTTTAGCTGAAGTTAATACAGTGCTATGGTACCATTTTTAAGGTAACACCTGACATCACAAAAAGGTTTATGTCTTAAAAGGTTTTAGTATTAAAAATAGCTGAGGTTTGAGCAACACAATGGAGACTCATTAAATTAGCCAATTAAACAGTTAACCGAGTATCTGTGTTCAACCCTACTATAGATATCTGATAAATGTTAATTAACATACTTCATCACAGACATCTATAAAATTCACTTCATGTCTATTATAGCTTTATCAGTTATATTCGCCCTATTCCTAGCAGTCTTTGTGTGCCCACCTTCTATGCAGTATGCCAATTGCCTTTTCTACAGAATCCTCAATTTCCTTTGTGATGCGAGACTTCTCGTTTGTCACCTGAGCCTGAATACCTGAAACAAAAGTCTTGCAGAGAGAAAAAAAAAACCTCACAGTCAGATAAGACAACCTGAAGATTATATAATACATGTCAACTATGCTGCTTACCTGGTGCAGGCTATCAAGGGTATTAAGGTTTTCTGTTGCTTTACCCAAAGCTTCATCCAGAACCTCCAACACATCCGGGCTCTAGTTACAAATACAATGCCAGCATTACGCTGTCAGCTAAACAGAAAGACTGCACAGCCAGATCACAGCACTAACGCTATCACATTTGGCCTATTAGAAAATATATATATGCTGCATGTGTACCACTTCAGTGCTCTGCCGCTGCTTGACAGGGGGAGATTTTGATGGACTCTTAAATCGGCGAGCCCTCTGTTTCTCTCCTTCACGGTGTCTGCAGAAGGCAGATTTATGCATTTCAGGGCAGAAAAAAACATTTACTTTATTAATTTAATTACATTTAGAAACAAGATTCAGTATCAAAAATTCCACTACAGTTAATAGCTTGGGACACTAAACAGAACTAAAAACACTGCCAAAACTTCATGACGTCAACATGATAACTTATGAACAGATGATAAATTATGCCCATCATGCATCAGTGACATTGCGAAAACCTATAAGTAAGATCACTGTGCATTAACATCAACCTTTTCTTGGTGTTCATCTTGGCAGTGTAGATTAGTCCAATTATCCTGCTGTCCACCTGCAGGCCGTCCACTCCTTCCTCACCAACGTTGGTACCCATCTGCAAAAATGTAATTAAAAGACTTTAACAAATAGCATATAGCAGGCTGTAATGAATGTCAGTGAACTAACTTGAAAGGGTCCAAACAAAGGAAAAATATATATTAAATATATAAAACTTCCTTAAAACCATTCACCATTTTTGTAATGTCGTGAAAACTCTCTCACTCTCACACTCTCACATGTCCACCTACAGAGGGTGTAGCTGTGATGTCACTGTGACAGAAAGACTAACTGAGTGACAACGTTAGGGTTCAGCGTGAATGAACTGCTGTGCAATTGACTGTCCAAATAGATTCAGCAAGTATGCTGAATTATCTGTCTACAGAAAACGAAAAGAAATACCAAAAGCAAATGGGACTCAAGTCGGCTTCCTTTTCGCCAGCTTGTGCTTTAAATATTCCAGCAAAGCAGTGAGGTCAACGCGTACCCTCTATTCGTCCTACAGCAGTTTAGGCCCACCCACTTATGATAGAGGTCAGCAAAGGCTTTGCTTTTAGTGCCCACACCCTTTCATTTTAGTCACCAATCACATCTCACAACCCACCCCCGCTAAATCTAGTGTCTTTTTTGCCCATACCCCTCCACCTTAAGCTGCTTAGCTTTGCTATGGTTTAACTGTAGCAACATAATTTTATCTGTGTCAGCATAGCTAGCGTTACTAGTTACTTCACAAGACTACAGTCTATTTCTAACATGTTTTATCCTAGTTTATTACTGCCAGTCTGCTTATACTAGACAACACAATTGGGCAGCCAATTAAAACCTTACAGAGCAGGAGAGTATGAAGAGATGTCACACATATCTATCCATAATCTCTCTCTCATGCACACACACACTGCATTAACTAGTCACCCTAGTTTTGCTGCTTAGGCAAACACATCAGTCAAACTACGTTCTCACTAATTTGTGCTGATAATCAAGATATTAATAATGAAAACTCTTAATGAGTGTGCACTCACTTTGCACTCTGGGCAGGTGATGAATCCACATGGAGACTCCAGTGAGCGAAGGCACACTGCACAGAAGATGTGACCACAATGCAGCACGTGGGGAACATTTCCCACCACTTCATCTTCTGAACATAGAGATATAAAAGACTCAGAGTTAATATACATACACACGGGCTGTAATATCAAATAAAGTGAAAATTTCCTTTAATTATTTATCTACAACAAAACTATGAAATGCTGTATTTTTCTTCTCTTAACTTTATCAAAGTTATCTGAAGTAAATACAGGGTCATAAGAAGTGGTAAGCCTATTAAATAGTTATTAAGTGCAGTAAACCAGTTGTAGTAGTTGTAGTTTGAGAGACTGTTTGTTGCGAGAGGTCAGTCATGAAACCAGGTGCCATCAGCCAATAGTGCTCGGCCCATGTCCCGCCCCCAAACTATCAAACCCACCCCCCCTGTAAAAGCGCGCAGAGCAGCCGACGGTAGCGCAGTTTGCATGCAAAGAAAAAGATCAAGTAGAGAGAAAAACACATTAAAAGATGTAAAGAAAGACAGTTTGAGCATGTTTATGAAAAATGCGCATCAGTTCTTCTTTCTGCACTCGTGGGTTTCACTTTTTTTTTTACCTTGTGCTTTTGCACACCCTAGTTTTGACATTGATGTCAAACAAGTGAGGTAGACCGCGCTGGCGCCCTCTGCTGTTTCAAAAGGCTATCGATTCATTTTACATCTCAGTTGTGGCGTATTTGCATCAATTATTATTAATTGTCTCATGATGCATATTTACATCCCTAGACATAAGATATTGTTATCCTTCCCATTATTACTGATGTATATTTAGTGCAAGCATGTGAGCAAGGCTCCACAACATAGCATGTATTACGCAACATTTAGAACACGTTCCAGATTTGAAGACCTGGTTAACATGAAGCCTGGATTGTAACTAGTTACATTTACTCAAGTATTTGTACTTAAGTAAAATATTAATGGATATGTATTTGTATTTTCTAATAGTGATACTTCTCCATCTAACCAAGTCTATTGGTGAGGAGTAGTGAGTACGTTTTACTCAGTTATACTCATTCATGTTCGTTATTAATTTCTCTTTTTGTGTTAATTTCTATAGTTTTTGACAACACCTGTACTGTTCTGTGATTGGTCACGACTTTGGAGCTTCAAAAAGGCATACAAACCTTAGCTCCTGTGCTGACATATGCTGGATTTACTAAAAAGCTCAACAGCAGTTCTACAAGTAGTGTTGTTGAGAGCTGATGCTTTCATACTTTACGCAGGTTGCTTGAGATGAATGCACTTTTACACCAGTATTTACCCAAGTATGAATACTTTTACTATTGATGTAACTTTACCCACTACTGGACAGCATGGCTGGACAGATTTCTAGCTTGCTGAGCTAACTTTAAGCTTTTAACCATGTATTTTTTGTCTTAAGTTTGTAAATCTATTTTCACTTGCTACATTACTCTTGGAAGTTTTTTTTTTCTACACTCACTCTGAATTACTTTGACATATTATTTAATCATGCCAAATTTTGAAAAATCCGTTAAGTTTCACTTTTAACTAGAACGGCGAAATTCGAAGAAATATGCGTAGAGCAGGTAGATTCACAAGTAGGCTCTTTAGCGTAAACCTAAAGAAATACGAGGCTAAAGTTAGCTTCATATTCGAATTCCCAGTTCCACCTTAAATGGAGGAGCCGTTACATCCCAGCGCCAGAATGTAGCTGCAGAACCGTTTAAGGTGGAACGAGGAGTTCGAATAAGAAGATAAATCTCAGAAAGCAAGCAGTTGGGCTTTTCCAGCAAACTGACTTTTACGATAACCCTTCCACAAGACCAGAACTGAAAACCATCGTGTAAAAGAAAGATTTGAGCACTTTTAACAGACGTTAGCTCTGCAGTGTCGGCATATTTCTGCCCTTGAGGTGGCTAATGTCTCCCCAGTGTTTATAATCTGAGTGAGCACTGTCGAGTTACCGTTAAGATTCAGAAGACGGCAAAACCACCACATGGAGAATATATTTCGCCACCTTTACGTTATGTAAGTGTACCTCAACCCATTATGGGCAACATTTATGGGTTGGACATTACATTTGTCGAAATAAACGCGAAAAAATACTTCGAATTCACGAGCTATCTCGCTAGCTAAGCTAACGAACCAGGTATCATAAGTGTTTTCATACAGTTAGCTGCGTTTAAATTCGCTCTAATGTGAAACTACAACCAACAAGAAGTCAGCACGATAACAGACGAACCCATTTGCCCCGAATTTACCGGGTAAAGTGTACGATAAGCCACAGTTATTGCAGGTGACCGCTGTGTCCGTCATTTTCCTCTCTCGGCGCCTTCTCTGTTCATCGGCAGAAGAAAGCTGTGCTCTCATTGGTTAATTGGTGATAGGAAAAATCACCCAATCAGAGCTGCTCTTTCTCTAGCGCTCATTCATTCCCCGCCAAAAAACGCTTTGACTTTGAAGTTTGTATGATTAAAACATTGTTGTTTGATGGAAAATGTTTTTTTCTCTCAACCTGTGTGGCTAAAGATTCCCAAAACAATACAGAGACCATTCTCCAAGATTAAAGGGGAGCTCCACCCATATTTCAAAATTGCTGCATCCATGGTGTAACTGTGACAAAGACATCCAGGGTGGTATGTTGTGAAATGTATTGTACAGAAATGTACTGTGCTGGTGATAGGAGCCAAGCGTAGCATAGCAAAAATCTGCATAGCAAAAATAGCCCTTTTATTTGCCACCCAGAAGTTCTTGAACAATACCTTGTATCGTTTTTCAGTTTTTGATCTAATGTCAGAATGCTTGTTGGTCTTTACATTTTATGTATGCTTTATGAGGCATAAACCAACATTACTAAAATAATGACTTATATATTCATATTCATAATTAATATATAAGTATATTCATTCTTTCGTTTTAGAGATGTGAGGCTTTGTTTAAACAACAGTAGTATAAAAGACCCTAGACTTTTTAAAAGCTAGCAAAAGGTTTAAAAGTATTTTTTTTTCTGTTAAATAAAGATCTTACAACCTTCACATAATGAAATGTACACACAAAAATATACACCAACAAAAATACCCAACCTCCTGGCAACACCCTAGCAACCACCTGGGATTCCATAGCAGTATCCTATGAACCACCTGGAATATGATAGCAATCTCCTGGCAACGCTTTAATCTGGCATCCATCCATCCATTATCTTCCTCTTTGCTATAAAGGAAAAAAATAGATATTTTTTATGTACACACAGCTAAAAAAAAAAGCACAATCAGTGCCCTGAAGTTGACTTTATTATAACAAACTAAGTTAGGTTGAGCAGACAGTTATATATTTATTTATTTTTTGTATGAATTACTCTGATACCTGAAGGCCATGTAACACTGCTAGACAGAGTGATTTCCCCTCCAGCTCGGAGCACCCAGCACGACTGGGTAAATCAGAATAAAGTCAGCTCGACTCAGACACACGACCCGCAGCACCTTTAACACCTTTCAGACACGCCGCCTCTGGGCTGCTTTCTGAGCAGATGAGAAAACACAGCTAGCAGGCAAAAAACACATCTCATCCAGTTTAGTGAGTGTCCACAGGAGACCTGCATCCACTGTTTGTGATTGTTCAGGTTTAGAAATTAAACAATGTAGCAGGTAAAGGGGCACACCTACCAAAATGAAGAATGTAACTATTGCTTCATCTAAACACGCCTGCTGGCCTCACACAGCAGCACTGAACTCAGAATATTACTAGAAAAGTGCTTTACCTGAAGGAACACAGGATGGTTGCGTAACTTAAGCAGTGCAAGAAACGAGGGATGAGTAAACAACAAGTAGAGGAGTGTGGGTCAGTGTGTTTGGGGATCTGTTTGGGGATCTGTTCTGACTACAGGCTGTAGGTTTAACTAAACTGTAGTGTTTGGGTGCACTCAAAAATGAATGGGACTCTATGGTAGAAAAAATAAGTATGAAAAAAACAGACGAGTGCAGGTCAAACCAACACTGCAGTCGGCGTAAGGGGTCTGCCCTAAGTCAGTGTATGTGAAATGGTGTCCGACGCTCGAGCAGAAGTTCAGTAGTCCACTTTTCCATCCTATTCATTCTCTATGGGAAAAAAAAAATCTGGGGAAAATCTGTTGTTTTCCTAAATCTGTGCATCCGTGTATACAAAAAAAGTGTATACAAGCCCGAATCACATGGTCAGACCAGACAAACTGGAGTTGAAACGTTATTCGTCAAAAAACTAACAACAATATAGTCACACATTGCTTTGCAGGGATAGGAGGTGCAGCAAATCCAGCACACAGTTCTCAGATCTGACTAATTTAGTTGCTAAGTTGAACAAACTGGGAAAAATTTAGCATAAAATATGGCATGTGGCTAAATGTTTGTACATTTTGTTAAATATTATATTGTTTTTTTGTTTGTTACTGTCCTGTATATTCAGAAATAAAGTGGTCATTTATTTTTGGTGCACTGTAGAAGCTGCATGAGCTTGTTGTTCATTTAGGAAAACAACAAATCATGTAGGTGGGGTGCACAAACTTGTTCACCGTAAATACAATGAAATAAAATATGCCCACATCATCACTTACAGCCATAACTTCAATACACAAGTGTGTAAAAAACAAACAAATCCGTGCTTTGGATAACACAAGCTCAAAAATTAGAAATAAATGTAAATGCATTTTATAGGTCAGACATAAAGATCCAACCGCACCCATACTGTTCCCTTTCTGCTGCTGTGTGTGGCGGCAAAGAAAAGGTAGAGGCACCACCATTTGTTCATTTGCTCTTTTACAGCCAGACATGTTGCCCCAGGGCCAAACACACGCAGTCCAGCACTCTGACCCTCTCAGCGTCCAGACAGAATGACGTAAACAGTCATGAAAGCAGCTCCACTCTCACTAACCTGCATGTGTGTGTGTGTGGGTGAGAAAAGGAAGGAATGTGACTGAACTGACCTGAGGAAGGCTACTGACCTACATTTCAGCCAAAAGATATGGGTCTCCCCTCACCCCATGCTCAGCTGCACCGCAGGGAGTTTCCTGATGAAGCCTCATTAACCCATAAACAGTCCAACCCTCGTTCACATCAGTCAACTCTACAGAACTGTTACAAGCACTCAACGCAGCACTGTTCACTATAGCTTTCTACCATACTGCTGTATTAAAGGGCCCATATCCTATGTTTCTCTGCTATAATATTTTTTCTTCTTGATGTCCACTTATAATACTTATATGATTGCCTGTACCAAAAATAGTGAGAATTCATTGTTACACAACTCTTTTTCAACCTCTCATTATTCTTAGAATTAAAGGGCCCTTATCATGAAAAAACTAAATGTCTTGCATTTTTTTATCTAAAAAAGTGTGATGTAATACATAACCACTGTTACTGCTCACTGCCTGGCTTACGTCCAATAATGCTGTGATAGGCTCCAGCAAGCTCTGTGACCCAGAAGGATAAGTGACTTAAAAAAATGGATAAATTATTAAAATTCCCAAAAAAAATTTATTTTAAAATTTTAGTTTACTGTTTTTGTGATGTCCTAGGATTCACCTGTTCTGCCTGCATAATAGGTTCAGCTCCACCTGTTCCAGCTCTGACTCCATTTTGAATGAGGCACAAAGAATGCGACCAAACAGAACATAGCTCATTTACATATGTCGCCCTTAAAACAGATGTAAGAAAAAAATGTAGCAAATGGGCCCTTTAAACAGGCTCTTTGATGACTTAAAACTAAAATAATCTCTGTTCTGATTGGCTGAACTGTATCACAGCTCACTCAAAAAAGCAGTCCAGACTAAAATCATTCCTAATAACTTTATGGGTGGGGCTGTGGACTGATATATTTTAATTCACTGGGCGTTATGATGTCACAAAAACAGTGACTTTAAAACAGGTTGTTTTTGCAGCTTAGTTTCCATATATGGACTCTGTGGACTGGAGAGGTTTTGAAACAACATTTACATTCTACATTTAACTTGTTTATTTAAAAAAAGAGATAGTATTTAAATTTTCCATGATATGAGCACTTTAATATGACAGGAGAGTCCAAATTCTGAACAGTATAAAAGGTGTGTGTGTGTGTGGTGGTGGGGGGGGGGTGTCAAGATCAGCCCTGGTTAATTGCCATATCACACTCTGCAGTGCCTCAGGTTCAGAAACACCTACTGACCTGAGCACTGAGCTCTTTACTCAGTGTTAGTGGAGGGGGGGTGGGGAGAGGGGGTGGGAAAAGATGCATCTCACATGTTACTGCTGCAGCGTAGTTCAGTTTCTCTGTACTCAACATAGAAGAAGATCACAATGTTTAGTGGATGTGAGTAAAATACAGACATAACAAAGATTTGAATTAACAAGGCCAAGTCTCTTGCTTAAAAATGTACTGATAAGTCTAATACATAAGGGCCCATATTATAGAAAATTTCCTCACTTTAAAATAATAATAGAGTTCACTGTGGTGTGTAAGAACTGTTAATAACCTCATATATGGCAGCTAACCTCCAAAAAAAACACTTTTATCCCTCTAAAGTCCAAGCACTTTTCTCATCGCTTAGCGTGTCTGCTTGTAATCGCTTGCAGGCAATACAAAATGCTGCAGCTAGATTGATTACTAGGTCAAATAAAGGATCTCATATACCTCCATTACTAATATCACTGCACTGGCTTCCGGTTGAGAAACGGATACAGTTTAAAATTCTTACCCTTACTTATAGAGCACTGCATGGTCAGGCTCCCATGTATATAGCTGATCTACTTCACCCATATATACCAGCACGTTCTCTTAGGTCAAGTAACGTGAATTTGCTGTCTGTTCCTCGTTCCTGATTGAAGACTCCTGGGGATGGAGCATTTGAGGTTATTGCTCCTAAATTGTGGAATACATTGCCAAATTTTTTTAAAGGGTTGCTGATTCGGTGGAGTCTTTTAAAAAACAATTAAAGACGTATCTTTTTAAGCAGGTGTTTGGATAATGCATCTGGTTCACTGTCTTGGTCTTATAATGTGTTGTTTGTCTATTTTCGAGTGTATTTTATGAACTACTTTTGTAAAACACTTTGTTATTTTTGTCTATGAAAAGTGCTATATAAATAAATCTTACTTAATATTTCATTTTGTGGGTGGAGCTTAACTGGTGGCAGTAAGTGACAGTTAGCATATAAAAAGGGGAATTCCACAGTTTTTTCCAAATTTCGTGTAATTCTGTCGTTGTGATGCAAACAAAGTCTTCAAAGTGTTTGGAAGCGAAATAGTTGATTACAGAGACTATTTTCTTTATAATGGTGGTCATGGTAACCAGGGATCACCATTACTACAACACAAATATAGCCTTGTTATTTACTATCATAACCACCAGTTAAACTATCCTCTGAGTTAATATATGTAATGTTGATGATGGTAAAATCCCTTGACCTGTACTTACCATTGGGTCAAAGTATTCAACAGAATGATAACTGTTACAGCGGCCGGGCGCCTTCGTATCTCATGTGAAAAAACCCAGCGTCTATACGAAAAAAAAAAACGTAGGCAGGCAAATTTCTTGGTCATGCACGGGAACTTCAATACCAAAATTTGTGGGGTGTTTTTTTTTTTTTTTGAGTATTACAGACTGACATACTGCTCAGCCAGCACCAAGGACATAAAAGACATATAAGCTGTTATAAGCAGGTCCAATTTCTTTTAGGATTCCCCCTTTAATATGCTAACTGGCACTTTCTGCCACCAGTTAAGCTCCACCCACAAAACTTGCATGGTTGGTTTAGTATTAAGAATAATGCCATTAGCTGTTAGCTGTAGCTGTAAGCTGTAGGGCTCATACTGTATGTGAACATGATCTAGATCGATTGTTTATAAATTCTTGCTGTAATGTAGGATCTATATCAGGTTAGGGTCGTGTGCACTGCTTTTTAAGGTTATCATAAATGTCTGGGATCATAATATTTAACAAAAAAATGGAGGATATTTGTTTTTCTGTTCCTATTCTGGCCTCAATCAGCTCAGCAAGATGTTTTCTGTCATAATGCTCGTGCCGCAGCCCGTGACCTCCACACCAGATTGGTCTATTTCGCCTATATCAGTTTAGCTCCGCCAATTTACTGTAAAGTTATGAGAAGTGTTTCAGCCCAGACTTTTTTTGAATGACACATAATACAGCCAATCGGAACAGAGCTCATGTATATATATCATTCTGACAGGTTGAAAAGAGGCTTTGACTTTGACTGTTTAGTACACAAAATCACACAAAGTGGACGAATGCAAAATACAAGGAAATCGTAGGATGTTTAAAGTGAAAGCGGAATTCCACTGATTTGTTAAAATTTGTACATAAATAGATTTTTAGGGGTAAACAAAGTGTGTGGTTTGTTGACATTGGCACTGATAAGACATAAATATCTGTGTGTGTTTTTAGACTTATTCATGGCTTACAGTGCTAAATATTTCTTGTTCAATTAATTTATTATCACATTTAACACTGTTGGATATCTGCTTTATAGCCAGTATATCTCAGTTCACTGGAGGTTTTGTATAGTAAATAAAACGGCTATATTTGTATTGCAGACGTGGTGACTTCTGGTTCCATTCACTATCACTGTAAAGAAACGAGGTCTGTAACTTTCTCCATTTTACATCAGACCACTCTGAATGACTCTACATCTTCACAACTGAACTTGGAATTAAAGGTACTTTTTAATAAGCAGCGTGATACGACACGTGGAATACTGTGAGGTTTACTTGCTATGACCCCACATAAACACAGGCTCTGTGTGTGAATTTCTCTCACAGTCTGCTCATTTGCATAATTATCCTAGTATATTTCCATGGCTGTGTATAACATTTCAGCTCTGGTTATGTTTTTATCCTCTCTGCTGCCATTTACATCTTACTGAGTCACCGGGGTCACATCAACAGCACGCATATAAAAGAGAGACACTGCTCCTCACTCTGACGGGCTGATGAAGGACTACTAGAAAGAGAGAATGGAGAGGGTTCATGTTAAATCAAGTCATCACTTTGTTTATTGTTTATTTGAAATTGAACTTTAAAGGAAAACTACACCATTTGTTTTACAGTTTCGATATAAACAAAGTCATTCCGAGTGGGCTGGTGTGAAATGCTCTGTTTTTAAGAAGCTTACTGAGTCTGAATTAGATAGATAGATAGATAGATAGATAGATAGATAGATGGATAGATGGATAGATAGATAGATAGATAGATAGATAGATAGATAGATAGATAGATAGATAGATAGATAGATAGATAGATAGATAGATAGATAAATACTTTTATTTACTTCAACTTATATTATTATACTTTGCATATTTTTATATATATATATATATATATATATATATATATATATATATATATATATATATATATATATATATATATATTGTTTTTTTATTTTTTTTATTTTTTATTTTGGTGAATGGAGGAACAGCAAAGTAAGAATTTCATTGTACAGTGTATCTGTCTGTTCTGCAGTACACATGACAATAAAACTCCTGAATCTTGAACACTTGTGAACAGACACACTAGGGGGCAGTGAGCACACTTCATGGGATCGAACCGGTGACCTTCCGGTCAAAAGGCCGGTTCCCTAACCTCCAGCCCATGACTACCCCCACAGCAACACGAACTGGGTTGGATTCCCAGTCCGGGTCGTTCTGTGTGGAGTGTATATGTTCTACCTATGCTTGAATGGGTTTCCTCTGGGTACTCCGATTTCCTTCCACAGTCCAAACACATGCATGTTAGGTTGATTGGTCACTCTTTGGTCACTTTAAATTGCTCGTAGGAGTGAGTGAGTGTGTGTTGACCATGTAATAAACTGGCGGCCTGTCCTTGGTGTACCCTGCCTTAGCCTGATGACGCTGGGATTGGCTCCAGCCCCCCTGTGACCCTGACTAGTGGAAGTGAAAGATAATTTATTTGTGCTGTAAACATGACGACCCCTGGTTCCCATCACCACCACTTAAAGAGTCTTTATAATCAACCATCTCACATCAAACCACACTGAATGAAACTTTGTTTACATCACATAAAAAATCTGTGGAATTGTTATGCATCAGTGTGATCTGAATCTGTTTACTTTCATATTCTCTACAGTCGCACTCCTGAGCTGAATTAACTTTCTCTCATACTCTTCCTGAGATAATGACTGTCCTACCGTCTGTTGAGAGACAGCTCTCCAGTCCATTTGTGTCAACTGCTACACCCTCAATTGCATCACTGTGCCATCCAGATGCTCCAGCATTGTGATAGGATGGGACTGTTTCAGCTCACACACACTTTACATAAAGACTCAGTTAGAGACTGCCTCAGTCAGAGACTGCCTCAGTCAGAGACTGCCTTTACCTGTGCAGCTTCTAAAGCTTTGCTATCCAGATTTCAAACAGAGACTCTTTTCTTTGGAGTTTAGTTTATTAAACTGTAAATACTGTTTGATCAGAGGAGGGTGGGTCTCCCCTTGTGAGTCTTGGTTCCTCTCAAGGTTTCTTCCTCCAGTCTGTAGGAGTTTTTCTTGCCACTGTTGCCTCTGGCTTGCTCTCTGGGGGATATATGTTGTAACTGTCTGTTTTCAAAACTTCTGTAAAGCTGCCTTGTTGTAAAAAGCCCTACACAAATAAACTTGAATGGAACTGAATTGAATAGCAGTGAAGTCTTTTTGGTATTATAGTATTACGTTTAACTTCTGTACATGATGTATTATTATGTGTGTGCACTTCAGACAACAATACATAACAAACAGCAGCAATGTATTTGTATTCATTCATTTATTAATTTAGCAATAATACCACGCCGCAGGGTCCTTCCGTTCCCAGATAGATACACACCCACTTGTTTGTCTATTTATAGATGCAGTTTTTATCAGGACATATCTGAGTGGAGCAGAGAAGAACGCAGATTGAATAAGGAATGAAAATGAGAGGATGTTTGTGTTTTGAATAACCTAATTACATAATTAGGGGGCAAATACATTATGTAAGAAAATTGCAAAGAGATACATCACTGCTTGTGTTTGTGTGTGTGTGTAATGTGTTTGTATGTGCTTGTATCTGATTGTGAAGATTTTATCATCAAAGTCACATCACAGTAACGGAGAGCTCTGTTTGGAATGTATATTTGTCGTGTGGGGAAATCAAATAAAACTGCTCATCATATATAAAATCATGTTAAAATAGAAAATAATGAATGAATTAACTCCTAATACTGAGTTAAGTCCACCTCTTTGTTTCTACAATATCTGTCCATCTTATCAGCTCCACTGACCATATAGGAGCACTTTATAGTTCTACACTTACAGACTGTACTTCATCTGATTCTCTTTGATTCTCAGTGGTCACCAAAGAACAATTATTATTTGGGTGGTGGATCATTCTCAGTGCTGCAGTGACACTGACATGGTGGAGGTGTGTTAGTGTATGTGGTGCTGGTGTGAGTGGATTTTAAAGTGTTTAAACCAGAGAAGAACTAGACTTGAAGATTTGAAGAACTAGAGCAGAGGTCACTAATAGGTAGACCACGGTCTGGGTCTGGACCCAGGCATTGTCCAGTATGGACCCAAACCAATAAAGTATTAAAGTAAAATATCTTTATGATATACTGGCTTTGTGGCATAGTAACCTCACAGAGCAATCAGGTGCGTTGCTAAATCACTGGAGGCTCCTCAGCCAATCAGATCTGTGCAGAATCCTCAACTTTCAATTCACTTCATGTAAATCCACCCCTATCTGGCATAACCCTATGTTTACTATCAACAATAAAACTATCATCTTTGTCACATGGAAAAGGAGAGGAATAACCAGCCTAGGGGACCTCTTCAGTGATGGCTCTCTCAAGACCTTCAACCTTCTGAAACAGACATATAACCTACCACCAAACTGCCAATTTCAAAATCTACAACTGAAAGAATATATCAAAAAAGTCATTGATAGCCTCAAAAACCGATTTCCCCAAGAAACTCCTCTCCCAAATCTATAAACTCTTCTCACATCATGACAACACCATATCACTACCAATAGACAAATGGACTTCACACCTTCAGACTCGAAAATCATTGGCAAGTAATTTGCAGTAACACACTAAAAATGTCATCAAATTCTAACATACAGCTACTTCAATATAAAATATTACACAGAACCCACATCACTAGCGACAAAATGTATCTGATGGTCTTCACTAACTCCAACACCTGTTTACACTGTCCCACTATAACAGATAATCATTTCCATGCATTCTGGAACTGCCCCCCTGTCAGACAGTTTTGGTCGGAGGTCTTGGGAGAGCTATCCAAGATCCTCAACCTCAGCATCCCACTTCCTCCCACCATAGCTCTGCTTGGCAAACTTTCCTCTCTACCAACTCCAAAACATCTGCAAACATTCATCCTTATTTCTACAACAGTGGCAAAAAAAATCATCTTACTTAACAGGAAAGAACAAAATTATCAATAAAGCACTGGTACAGTCTGTTAACTGAATATGAATATTGTTTATTTATTCATTTATTTATGTATAGATGTATTATTTTATAATTTTATTATTATTGTTTATTTTTTATTTATTTATTTTTTCTTTTCTCTTCTTTTTTTGCTCAATACCAACTACTAATATGACACCCCCCTGTTCGTGGTAAAAAAAAAAAAAGATCTGTGCAGATTCAGGCGAGTGAAAAGCCCAGTCAGAGAGTAAAGCAAGTCGGAGAATAAAGGAGAAAGAATAACGTGCTCTAAAAAAAGAAAAGTGGACGGTGAAAACCGACTTTTTAACCAGGAGTGGAGAGACTTATCTGTTTATTCTTCACAGGCAGCTCCAAACTAACAGGTCAAGATATGAAACTGAACTAACAAGAAGACGCATGCAGCCCTTGTTTTTCCTTGAAGTAAGTAAAAAACTTGTATTCGTTTTATAAATAATTAATTCAGTTAATCATTTAAACAGTAAATATACTGAAATATACTAAATGGTTATGCATAGTTTATTGGTCTTACTGTTCTGATGGTATAAGATACTGATACTGGGCTACTTCAGTATACAGGATATAGCACTGAACCATTACACAAGTTAGAAATGATGATGGTCCGGATCTTGGCCTGAGGAACTCTCCTCTGACTGGACCGTACTGACTCTAATTAAACACCTAGAGAAACACAAACTGTGCAGCAACAGATGAGCTATCATCTCTGGCTTTACCTCTATAAAGGGAACCAACAAGGTAGAAGTGTGCAGTAGACTGGACAGTGAGTGGACACTGCTGTGTCTGATCCACTCATACACGACTGCAGATTCCTCTGACAGTTCTAAAGCAGCTATCCAGAAAAGAATGAAAGCTCTGATATTATTTATAATGTCAGATATTATTTAGTTGTCTTAGTTTCTTCTTGAAGTTTTTTTTTTCCGATGCACATTAAAAGACTTTTGCATATTAAATACCACACAGGGTTTCTATACTGCCAATGCACTTGAGAAGCAAGAAAATGACTATTTATTAATAATCAGAATGTATCAGAGGTGAGGGAGGACTTTCTAGGTCAGTGTATTTCTCTGCATGAGCTGAATTAGATTTGCTCTATTTCTCTGTGCTCTATGCCAGACCCAGCTGCCTTCAGGTCTCCTCCATCTGCACTGTGCTAGGCTGTGATACGCTGAGCTGTGCTGCATCTGTTTCCGTTCATACTCAAACCACGGGGGTTATTATACAAAATATTATTGAATTTTTACTTTGTCATACTCAGTAAAGTCACCTTTTCTGATCAATAGGTTTTGTTTTGGATCTACAGTTCCTAGTTGAGCATCATTTTCATCTATCTAATAAATAAATTACAAACATTTGCATATGAACTATGTAGATGAGAAACATATGCATAAGATTGACTGTGGAAAACTTCCATTGGTCCATTTGTCATGGAATGTTGTTACAGTAAGCCATGCGATGGGCTGGTGACCTGTCCATGGTGTACCCTGCCTTCAGCCAATGACGCTGGGTTTGGCTCCAGAATTGTGTATTGCTCCTGATCATAGAGTACATTTATTCAGAGTCATTACCGTTTACATCAACAGTACTTTACAACTAAACATTACATTTACACATTATTTACTTATTCATAACTAAACATTACATTTACACATTATTTATTTATTTATAACTAAACATTACATTTACACATTATTTACTTATTCATAACTAAACATTACATTTACACATTATTTATTTATTTATAACTAAACATTACATTTACACATTATTTATTTATTCATAACTAAACATTACATTTACACATTATTTGCTTATTTACAACTAAACATTACATTTACACATTATTTATTTATTCATAACTAAACATTATATTTTTACATTATTTATTTATTTACAACTAAACATTACCTTTACATATTATTTATTTATTTACAACAAAACAATACATTTACACATTATTTATTTATTTATAACTAAACATTACATTTACATATTATTTATTTATTTACAACAAAACATTATATTTACACATTATTTATTTATTTACAACTAAACATTATATTTTTTACATTATTTATTTATTTACAACTAAACATTATATTTACACATTATTTATTTATTTACAAGAAAACAATACATTTACACATTATTTATTTATTTACAACAAAACATTATATTTACACATTATTTATTTATTTATTTATGTGTATTTAAAGTGCATCTTGTACTAGCTGTAAACTAACTTTAGCAAATCTATTTTTTTTTTAAATGTGAACATTGTCATACCGCAACACATAACCTGTTGAGATGATAATGACATCTGTTGATGGTAATGACAGGTTTTCAATTTCACCATCAGTATCTTTTAAATTATGTAGAAATTAAATATAATTAAGTCTAACAGAGTGATTTTATAATGAAATTTAAGTAAAATGCATTACTTTATAAAAATAAGTTAAGATGGCAAAAAGAGCCCGCAATTGAAGAATCACCCATATATTTTTTATAGAAACCTTTAACCAGCAAAGCAGTGTTTATTAGAAAAACTGTTTCACTACAGATTCCTTCAACCCTATAACTGGTAATCATGTGCCGTCTGATCGACTCCAGTGAGTCATAAAACTGTGCGGTCAGTCTGCCTAAGCAATCTGTCTGGTAAGAAAAGAGGCTTAAGTTTGTCTGACCATCTACTCACCTCACAGAGAAAGAGAGGGAGGAAGGGAGGGAGGAAGAGAAGGGTAAAGGGGGGTGCTGTTAGTTTTTAGGACGCACATGAGAAGTAAGATACGTTATATCAGAAGGGTTTTATGGAAATTACCTTTATGTTAACATTAAATAACTCATTAATTTATATACATTATCATGGTCAAGACATACAGCTCTATTGTTGAACCTGAACTCTCACCCCTTCCTTGGACAGCCTGGGTCTTAATCTTCCATTTTTCAAAAGCGGGGGAGGGCGGACAGGGGTTAATTGGGGGGGCCTTGAGAAAGAAGCTGGACACCCACGGACACCCACACAGTCAACAAAATTCTGGTGGTCATGGAGCCTGTATATGGATGCAGGGGTCGGGCCCGAAGCTGTGGAGAACTCTGCTGTTCTAATGTGAGTTATTTACTGCTGTAGTGTGTTTGTGTATTCAGACTGCTGCAGTAAGGCTCAGCATCATTTCATTTTCTAAAAGTAGGTGTCTAGTAGTTGTAGTTTCACAAGTGTTCTGTATATTGGGGTTTATAGATGTAGCATGATCATTGAAATGCATAATAATTAATTATGCAAATGAAACAAGTATAAACACGGAAATATCTGAGTAACTTTTAAAGTTAGTGTAATATAACCATGGAAATGAGTATTGCATAACTATGGAAATGGGTGTAACGTAGTCATGGAAAATGGGCAGGATACATTCAGTCAGTAGAATGCTTGTAGTCATCATAGGCGGGGGTCAGATCCCAGCAGGCATGCAGAAAGGCCAAAACCAGCAATTATAATGCATGCATATAGAGCAAGAAAACATAAGACCAGACATACAACTCAGAAATGTACTGGGAAAACTGGCAAAACCAGAGGCTGACCAGAGTTAATAAAGGTCAACACAAAATGTTAGAATGCATGTCCTGTCTGCCCAGAGGGGATACATTGTGTAACCATAGTGTAACTGTAGAAAGGGTTCAGTAGAAACTGGGGTAGCAGAACTATTGAAATAGGTATAGTGTGACTATGGGAGTGGATGCTATGTAATCACACACAAGGGTATAGCGTAACTATAGAAATAGGTTAAATATTATCATGGAACTGGTTGTAGCAAATATATATCCATTTATACAGCATTGCCACAAGATTGGGTGTTGCATGAGCATAAACATAAATGTATCATGATAATGAAAGTGTAGTCACAGTAGTCAGTTAGGGTGTTGCCACTCATGGTGTAGTCATTCAGACAGTCAAGGTGTAGTCATTGAGGGTTTAATTAATCAGAATGTAGTCTGCCAGGGAGTTGTCACTCAGTTAGGGTGTAGTCTGTCAGTCGGTCAGTCAAGAGTGTAGTTATTCTGTCAGGATGTAGTTGGTTAGAAAGTGTATCTGATAGTCTATCAGTTGGGAAGTAATCAGTCGGTTATGGTGTAGTTATGCAACCAGCCATGATGTAGTCAGTCAGTCAGGGTGTAGTTAGAATTTACTCTGTCAGTCAGGGTGTGGTCAGGATTCAGTCTGTCAGTCAGGGTGTAGTCAGGATTCAGTCTGTCAGTCAGGGTGTAGTCAGGTTTCAGTCTGTTAGTCAGGGTGTTGTCAGGATTCAGTCTGTCAGTCAGGGTGTAGTCAGGATTTACTCTGTCAGTCAGGGTGTAGTCAGGATTCAGTCTGTTAGTCAGGGTGTAGTCAGGATTCAGTCTGTCAGTCAGGGTGTAGTCAGGTTTCAGTCTGTTAGTTAGGGTGTCATCAGGATTCAGTCTGTCAGTCAGGGTGTAGTCAGGATTCAATCTATCAGTCAGGGTGTAGTCAGGATTCAGTCTGTTAGTCAGGGTGTAGTCAGGATTCAGTCTGTTAGTCAGGGTGTCATCAGGATTCAGTCTGTCAGTCAGGGTGTAGTCAGGATTCAATCTATCAGTCAGGGTGTAGTCAGGATTCAGTCTGTTAGTCAGGATTCAGTCTGTCAGTCAGGGTGTAGTCAGGATTCAATCTATCAGTCAGGGTGTAGTCAGGATTCAGTCTGTTAGTCAGGATTCAGTCTGTCAGTCAGGGTGTAGTCAGGATTCAGTCTATCAGTCAGGGTGTAGTCAAGATTCAGTCTGTCAGTCAGGATTCAGTCTGTTAGTCAGTGTGTAGTGAGTAGTCAGTCTATCAGTCAGGGTGAAGTCAGTCAGGGTGTTATTAGTCAGTTAACATAAATGTATTTTATTTAACTAGCTGACACAGACATCACTTAACTGTTTGTTTGATTCATTAATAAATGAAATAATTACTATTATCTTAAACCTGTAAACTGTAGACGCCATGTTCACATTCATGTGAGTGTTCAGATGCGCTTGCATTTGTTTGTGTTTGTCCTTTTAGAATATGTAAATATTAACCTTTTCAACCAAATGTACTATGGCATCTGGATCCACATTTATTTATGCCAAACTGCTCTGGACTGTAACTGATCTTCCTGGACTACTATTGTAGCTATAGTAAATTAAAGCAGAAATATGATATATAATAATTTATTTAGACACAGGGCCTAGGTACCACATGATACAATAAAACACCACAGCAACAACAACTACTACTAATATTAATAGCATGAAATATAATGTGCTTTATTTACATTTAAAAGAAGCGACAGCTTAAAGTAATATACCTCAAGGTATACAATTAGTAACTTGCCTTAAGTTGCAAAGTCTTAAAAAGGTAGAAAGCAGGGTTACTTTTTGGATTTGGAAAGTAAATAAAATACCTATATATATATATATATATATATATATATATATATATATATATATATATATATATATATATATATATGCGTGTTAGATATTGTGATTCCTGGTTCTATTTATCACCACGGTAAAAAAAAAAATCTCTAGAACGAAATTTTGAAAAATCGGCGGAATTCCCCTTTCGGCATACGCTGCTCTGAATATGGCTTGCTTAGCCCTCTACAGGCGCTCTGCGGTACTACAGCCACCGCTCCTCCTACACGTTGCTCACTGAAAGCGCCCTGCTGAGCGGCTTCTGCTGCAGTTCAGCTCAGACTGGACACAGAGATGGACCTTTCCACACAGCAGCTTCGCATCAGGACCCGTTTATCAGCCACAGGGTGTGAGGGGTGCGTGAGATGAAGCTCTTCAGACAGCATGTAAGCGGTGACCAGCAGGCAGAGCTAATGGTACTTACTGACCGTAAGAGTCTTTAAGAGTCTAACTAATGAGAGATGCACAAAATATGTGGACACCTGTTATACTTCTGACCTCAGGGGTGTTAAAGGGGAGTTTTTCCTCACTTGGATTAAACTTCTTTTTAGATTTTGCCAGTCCACCTTAAGTAGTGCATAGTACTGCTGCACCATTTAAGGTGGAACGAAGCCTCACCTCATTAGATTATGCTCTGTGTAGAAGTGTACAGTCAAATCTCTCTCTGTCTGTCTCTGTGTGTGTAGAAAGTGAAGTCCTACACTCAGCGCAGGCTCTCTGCTCCCTCACTCATTCTCAGTAAAGCACTGACCAGGACAAAGGCCAGCACTGACAGGTATGATTACCTTTTTTTCCTACCACCACTGCAAATAAACCTTCATTAAACCTTCTACAAGTCTTGAGCTGTTATTTTCATTGTTATTTTCATAATGGTTGTTTTTCAATACTATTAAATGCATGTACAGCATTGCATGTTCAGTTATATTGATAGTTATGCAATCAGTTTTTCATGTTGGTTTGATACAGGGCTGTGCAAAAAGTGAGAGCTCAAGTTAAGCATGGGGAATATGATGATATGTTATGTCTATTGTGACACTTTTATAAGCATATCATGGATGTTTTCAGTATTTAAAGAGCACTGTTCAGCTGCGTGTGTTGTTACAGAGTGAGCATAATCAGGCCAGATCAGTGCAGTTTGTAAAACAGTAGAATAAACATAGGAATTAAAATCATTTCCAGTCTGGCTGCGGAGCAAATCAAAGCACTTTTCTTCTGGATCTTACCACAGTGTTTAATACTTTAGACAAATACTTCTAAATCTACATATCTCTACATATTTAACTGTAGGACAGTATTTGCAAGTATAAGCATGATATTCTCTGTGGTGTACCACAAGGCTCTGTACTTGGTCCACTATCATTTTCTTTTTTTTTATGCTGCCACAGGGTCTGATTATTAAGAAGCATGGCATCAATTTCCATAATTATGCAGACGATGCACAGCTGCATATATCTGTAGTGTCAGACGTTGTCACTGCAGTAGACAGACTCATAATACAGTCCAGCGTGGTACCTTATGAACAGACAGACCAGACAGAAATAATGATCAAGTTAAGAATCATAGACCACATATGAATAATATTACTAAAACTGCTTTTATCATTTAAGGAACATAGCACAGCTTCAAGATGTTTAGAAATGGATCCATGCCGTTGTTTTTCTCGACTTGACCACTACAGTGCTCTGTACATTGCACATCCTATAAGTACCATAAACGAACTACAACTCGTGCAAAATGCAGCAGCAAGAATATTAACACAGACTAGATACCAAAATCACATTAGAGCAGTTTCAGAAACACTGCACTGGCTGCCAGTTTACTTTATATTACTTGCTTTGTTGTTTTACTTTGTGTTGTAAAGCACTTTGAGCTGCATGTATGAAATGTGCTGTATAAGTAAGACCTATAAATCTATAATAATAGATATTTATTACTATTATTAATATTGTAGGTTTATTTTAATAATAATCATAATTATTCACACTGTTCATTCTGTAAAGCTGAACGGTTCACATCAAACAGCTCTGAATATATATATATATATATATATATATATATATATATATATATATATATATATATATATATATATATATATATATATTATGGTCATTCAACTGTACTGAGAATTTGAAAATTGGGTGAAATGCCCCTTTAATTGATGTAAATTTTTATTTTAGTGTGTTATATGTTTCCTTCACGCTAAATTTAAACCATTTTGTCTTTTCCTGTATATGAACAACATTTCAGCTCAGTGTTGGTGGTGATCTGGGGTGGGGGCAGTGTGGGGGGGGGGTCTCTGTGAGCATCTGTGTGTGTGTGTGCACAGTGCTTGTGCATCCATGTGTAAGTGAGAAACAGACAGAGACTGTGTGTGTTCGGAGACTCCTTTAAGGCGGACTCTGGGTTTTGTTAGATTGAACACAGGAGCTAATTAATCAGTGAAACGTGTGTGAAAGGCTGCGTGTCACAGCGCTTGATTAATTGAAAACAAATAGATGAATTCTGTGGGTCGTTTATGTGAGCATTTACAGAAATCAGTCAGATGTCGTGTCTGTGTGTGATTATGCATGCGTGTGTGTGGGTGTGTAGCAGCGAGTGTGTGTCTGACATTAGCCCCGCCTCCTGTGACCTGGTGCAGTCCCTGCTGGGCCCCAGGAGGAACCTGGTTTGTCATGGCGTCGCACGGCTGCAGGCAGGGCTTCAGACTCAGGAGCGCTACCTCTTCCTCTTCAGCGACATCTTCATCATCAGCAAGGCCAAGTAAGGAAAGATAGGGAGATTGAGGGGTGGGCTATGGTAAATGGGGCAAATGGCAAAAGGGTAAATAGGGTGCTTATAGGGCCCAGATTCAGCTATTTTTATTTCTTTAATTGGCTTATAAAATGTGTTTTGTGCCTAAAATCAAATGAATATTTTTAGGTCTTTATATTAAACAGGCAGCTTGAATCTGATGGCGCTATAGCATATAGGCTTAAGGACGTTAAGAGAAGAAGAATCCTTGTTGAAATGTTTAACCAGCTCAGTATCCCCATTTATAAAGCTGCGGGTAGGATATGTTGATAAATGTCCAAATCAAAAATCTACCAGCATTAAAACTACGAGACTGAAGTTATTCATCAGCTTCTTGTTCAAATTTTCCAGTTCCACCTTAAATAGTGCAGTAGTTATTACACCACTTACACACATAAGAAGCAAAATCCTTGTTGGAATGCCCAACCGTAGTGCAGTATCTCCTTATATAAAACTCCAGGTAGGATATTTTGATACCGTAAATCTCCATATCAACAAACGACCAGCATAAAAACTACAAGACTGAAGTTCAGCTTCTTATTCACCAGGTTCTTGGTCAAATTTTCCAATTCCAACTTAAATGAAGTAGCGTTTACATTATAGTGTTGACATTCAACTTCCTATTCGACCAGCTTCTTATTTGAATTTTCCAGTTCCACCTTAAACAAAGCAGTGTTTACATTCTGGTGCTGACATTCAGTTTCTTATTCGACCAGCTTCTTTTTTTGAATTTTCCAACTCCACCTTAAATAGTGCAGCAATTATTTTAACCCCTCAGTTGCCAGAATCTTAGCTTCAGCAGCACAATTTAAGGTGGAACAAGAAAATACAAACAAGAAGCTGGTGAATGTTCTTAGCATTAGAAGAATAATTAGGCTGGTTTATACTCAAACTGTGACCGGTGGAAGACCGTACTTGACAGCCACAGTAAGTTCTAGGGCAGAAAGCCATCATATATGTGCGTTTATATGTGTTTGAAACTGTTCCTGTGTTCTCTCAGGTCCTGTTCTCAGGTCAAGCAGAAGGCATGTGTGCGCGTGTGTGAGATGTGGACGGCCAGCTGCCTGGAGGAGGTGTGTGAGAGCACCACCAGTCCAGACACAAGCTTTGTCATCGGCTGGCCCACGTACAACTGTGTGGCTACTTTCAGGTACATGTACACATATACACACAATTTTGATAACTATATTAAAATAAAATACATTTTTGTATTTTTTGTGGGGCTAAACTGCTGTAGACTGAATAGGCAGTTTTATACATGCAACTCTCTAACACTCCGCCCCCCACTCACACTTTCTTATCAAGTTTATTATCTCGATAGTCTGTTGTGGTTTATAATATTCAGAGTAACTGCTGCGTGCAGCACAGGCAGCAGCTGAACAGGCTGGGAGACTCAATAAGGCTTCTCATAGGTGGTCACAGGTATCTGGAGCCATGCTGACTGCATTGCATCCCACAGCTGCTGGTTGGTCCATGGGGGAAGGCTCCCACAGATGCTCAATGGAGTTCAAGTCTGGGGATTTAGTTGTAGCACTTGTAAGATATGGTCAGCTCTTCCAACTACTGTGGAACATTTCAAGACATCTAACGTTTTGCATTGTCTTGCTGGAAGATCTGCAAGGATGGATTCATAACCAAATCAGTTAAGAGTGTCTTCCAAATGACTAAGTGGTTCCAGAGAATGCCACGAAAATGTTCCTCAGACTATAACGCTGCCACCTACACACTGCCGCCATCGAAAATAGGAATTGATCATAATAATGTGACTCAACTGTGTATATTTTTAAAAAAACTGGTTGGTATAGTCTAATAGGTTACACTGCTGTCCCCAGTGCTGGGGTTCGATTCCTCACTTAGACAACCTCCCGACACTCCTTGGTTAAAACTCAACACTACCTTCACCCACCTGTCCTACCTGTATACATGCAAACTGTAAGTTACTCAGAATAAGCCTAATGCTGTAAATGTGAACTGGAAACCAGATGTCTTTACCAATTGACCAGTAAATGTGTGTCTGCTAAGGTTTTATATGCAATTTAAATATGTTTAAATATTTGTAAATTAAAAAAAATGTATAAAAAAAATATTTTTTTTTGCATAAGAGTGTGTTTTAGCCAAAACCTTCTCAAACCTACTCTACTGGTCAAAAGTTTTAGAACACTACCTGTCAAAAGTAGGTTCCTATCACCACTACTGAGAAAAATCTCTAGTTTCTCTAGAACAAAGAATTTTACACCCAAATTACTTTGTTTACATCTCCATAATCAAATCATAGACATATTTTGAAAAGTCAGTGGAATTTCCCTTTAAGCTGCTACTGTGTGCTATTCAAATGAAATGTTAACTGTACTAATAATGGAGCAAATATGTGTCTGTAAAGTAACTCTCTCTCTCTCTCTCTCTATTTCTCTCTCTCTCTAGCACTGCTTACCAGAAAGAGAGGTGGCTCTCCCTTCTTGAAAGGTAAATCACCCCTAGCACTGCAGTTTAATCCAAGACTAAACCTTATTCCTGTTCAGGAAAGCAAGCCCACATGTCCAAAGGTTTGCTCATCAAACGTTTCTACTGCAATAATATCAGATCTTGTCCCCCTTTGCTGCACTAAAAGCTTCTACTCTTGTGGGAAGACTTTACACTAGGTGTTGGAACATTGCTGTGAGGATTTGAGAACATTAAGAACATTAGTGAGACCAGTTGAGGCTCCAAGTCATCTCTTAGGTGTTGGATGGAGCTCCATCACTCTAGTGTCACTGCTCTACAGTTCAGAGCTGGGAGATTTAGACCTTTTTAGCTGATACTTGGCATTGGGCATGGTGGGCTTAAGTCTCAGATGTGGCTGTTCCAGAGCATCCCACTTCTCTGGTCAGTGCTGCTGTTGGAAGAGGTGGTCTTAAAGTAATGAAATGCATTATTTAAAAGGGCTGTCTGGATACTTTTGGACATGTATGGTTCAAAGGAACCAAGTTCCTCTAAATTCTTTTTCTTATTCTCTCAATCCCTCAATCCAGCTGTATACAAGAGGAGAAAGAGAAAGATGACCCAAAAATCATCCCACTCAAGATATTTGCGAAGGATACTGGGAACTGTGCCTATGTAAGTCAAAAGAGATGGTGTGCAGTTGTCTGAATACATTGTTTGTGTTATAGGAGTCTGTAATTGTTCTCTTCTAATTGTTAGGCAAAAGCTCTCTCTATCAGGAATACGGACTTCACCACTGAGGTTATCAGCACAGCGCTTCAGCAGTTTGGACTGCCGGTGAGCACATCATGGAAACAAAATAAAAAATCAGTGTTTGATGTCAGAGACCACCTGTCATTTATGTCATTTTCATAAATTGCTTGAACTTGCAATGTAAGTCAATGTAAGTTACTGATTTTGGAGCATTTCTATTGCTCCACTAATCACAGGATATAAAAAGCAGCTGTTGTGTTCAAATAATATATCCATCCATACATCCATTCATTATCTTCCCCTTTATCCCGCTAGTCGGGGTCACAGGGGGGCGGGGGGAGCCAATTCCAGTGTCATTGGGTGAAGGCGGGGTACACCATGGACAAGTCGCCAGTCCATCACATGGCCAACACACACACACACACACACCTATGGGCAATTTAGAGTGACTGATCAACCTAACATGCATGTGTTTGGACTGTGGGAGGAAACCGGAGTACCAGGAGGAAACCCACTCAAGCACGGAGAGAACATACACACTCCACACAGAACCACCCGGACCAGGAATCAGAATCAGAATCAGAATCAGAAATACTTTATTGATCCCAGGGGGAAATTGCAGTTTTTACAGTAGCAGAAGAAGAATAAACACTCTAATAATAATTTACAACATAAAAGAAATTTGTAGTATGTACACATATATAAGTCTTATATTACAATAGAATAATAAAATGTAAAGAATAAAATATAAAGTGACATAAAATTGAACTCATATATAGGAAAATGAAAATCATTCTCTCTTGAATTGACACTCAACCATCAATAAGCATCATCATAAGGGGGTGTTCAAATTTAGGCTGACCTAGAGTCTCTTTAAAGGGGAATTCCACAGAGTTTTCAAAATGTCTGTATAATTTAATGATTGATATGATATGCAGACTCAGATTGTTTTACACTGGTGCTGATGGGAACCAAGAGTCCTGATGTCTCTCACAAACATATAGCCATTTTATTTACTATCCTAAACTGTCAGTGAATGTACACAGGTGTTCTGAGCTTTTATATGGTCGCTGTCTAAAGAAAAACATGTATTTTTTTGCCGATTTTTATTTTTGTACAGCAATTGAACACAAGAGCTGTCATTTACATTGTGTGAAAATTTCATGATGAATGGACCAATAGAAATGCTCCAAAATAGCCTTGAAAAATTCTGGTTCCATAGACTTACATTAAAAGTAAAAACAGTTTTTGTTCTCTCCTGTAAAGTTGCCATTTGTGGATTATATACTTGTTTTTCGTTGGACAGTGAAAATATGTAATGCTGATGATGGTAAAGTAATGTTACATAGAACACCTTCAATGTGAGATTAAAATTATGACTAGAAAAAAGTTTGAGGAAAATAGAATCACAAAGCTATAAAACAGTGTCAGACATTCATAAACACTTAATATAATAACTTTCTGTGATTGAGATTTTAGAGGTGGAGGTCTGGTTCCCACAGCCCCCATTGTAAAAAGCATTTCTCTAGATCAAACTGTTTCACACTAAACCATTCTGCATGACTATGTTGATGGTTAATTAAACACAATTTTTTAAATATTGGTGGCGTTCCCCTTTAGGCTGCGAAAACATTGAATTGGTTTTGTGATGTCATAGAAATTAACTGTTAGTGAAGCTGTTAGTGAAGCTTCTCATTCACAGTGAATTTATAAGGAGTGTTTCAGCCCCTATTGCTTTTTGAGAGCAGCCAATTAGAAGAGAGGTTTTAAATTCACATATATTTAAAGGCACAGTAGCAAAATAACAGCCCGTTTAATTGGAGGTTGGAAAATGATTGTGTGATAATTCATTTTAATACACAAACCCACACAAATGTCACTTTATCCATTTTCAGGGTAGCGTGAAGGACTTTCAGTTGTGGGTGGGCTCCAGTAAGGACGAGGCTCCGTATCCTCTGATTGGTGAGAACACTGACACTTTACAAACATGAGAAATTTTATTTTAAACCTACTGAACGTTTAGTATAATAAGTAGTCTTCTGTGGAACCTCAGTACATTAAGCACGATCTGAAGGTCATTTAAAGCCTCAGATTAAGAATTTGTTTAAAATCTGATCCCTTCAGGTCATGAGTTCCCATATAGCATACAGATGAACCACATAAGGGCGCTCCAGCAAGACGGAGAGATGCTTCCTCACCACCAGATGGCACTGTTGTCTGAAACACACTGTCAGTTCATCCTGAGGCGTCGTGCAATGACCTGCAACCAAGCTGCAACAGGTGAAGCTATAAAGAGTTTCCTTTGATAGACAACCTGAGTCAAAAGTGACCCGACTGAGATTTTATTTTCTGTATCTTTGCAATAAATTAATTTTAACATTCAAGCTTCTATGAAATCCTCAATTTACCTGTTTTTGATCATCACAAATCCTGATTTCAGTTTTAATTTTTAACATTTTTTAATAAAATCATTTTTGCATCACTACTTACACATAACATGGGTCAGAATTAACCCTTACTGTGGAATTTGATAGGAACTGTTGACATTTGTAAACATTTCTAGTCAGGAACATATTAACAAACACTATTTTTGTTGATTATGTAAATAAATAAGAATTTAAATAATGATTTAAGATCAAAGACAATATTTTTTATATTGAACTCTTGTAACTTTAAATAATGAAATAAACTGATTTCATTTTATTTTTCAAAAGAAATACTCAGCAATACATACAATGGCATAGGAAATGAATATAGGTCATGTTGTGCATTAGAAGGGGTTTGCTTAGCTTGTGCATCAACCAAGTTCACATATCCATATCACAGCAAATACACTAGCAGTTTATAATAATATAAAAACCACTCTGACTGCAGATAAATGATTCAAATGATCGATTCAGTCCTGGTCAACTTTTCCAATACTTTTACTTTATCACTATTTATTTTATTATTATTCTTTACTGAAACCACTTCATGACTATGAGTGTTGCATCAGCTGCATACTGAAGGTTATTAAGAGCATGAAGATGTCAGATTGATGAAGAGCTGTAGGAGATTCAAAAATGACTGAGATGTTATAAAAATAAACATCATCAGGGCATCAAATATTGAGGAAGATAAATAGTTCATGCAAGTGTGTTATTTATCATTTTATCATATAATCAAGTAGTTTTGTTGTTCCTAAAAATACCTGAAATATTGAATTAGTTTCTAGTTGATGTTATGTTCTGTATATATATATATATATATATATATATATATATATATATATATATATATATATATATATACTCGTTATTCTCTTCATTTGTTCTCACTCTTTCTCTCTTTTTTCTTCTGTCAGATGAACAGAGGAGTAAGAGAAAGATGCCATCATTGCTTACTTGGCCGTTTAGGCGGAGCTCCACCACAGTATTAGACAGCCAGCTACCTGACTCCGCCCCTGGCTGTCTGTTTGGACGGCCACTCAGCGATGTAATCGTTGACCAAACCCTTCCACCACCCATTAAGGTGGGGAGCAACCAAAATATGATTTCATTACTTTATTATATATTGCATAAAGAAGCCAGACGACTACTAGTAGTATCAAACAGAAGGACGAATAGAATAATAGAAGAAGAGATAATAGCTCATCTGCTGCTGCACAGTTTGTGTTGGTCATCTTCTAGTGCTTCATAAGTGGTCACAGGACGCTGCCCACAGGACACTACTGTCTGGATAGTGTTGGTTGGTGGACTATTCTCAGTCCAGCAGTGACACTGAGGTGTTTAAAGCCCCAGCAGCACTGCTGTTTCGGATCCACTCACACCAGCACAACACACACTAACACACCACCAACACATAAATGTCACTGCAGTGCTGAGAATGATCCACCACCCAAATGATACCGGCTCTGTGGTGGTCCTGTGAGGGTCCTGACAATCAGTGGAGCTGATAAAATGGACAGTGACGATATTATACACACTCTGGATGTCTCAGTAGTACTAAACTGGTGGCTGTATTCCAGGACATGCTGCTATGGCTGTGTGTCGAGGGGGCTGCGACCTGTGGAATATTCCGGCGCTCTGCTGGGGTGAAGGCTTGCAGAGAGTTAAGAGTGAAACTGGACTCTGGTAACTACGACCAGTCCCTGAATGAAGAATCTGTGTTTGTGGTTGCTGCTGTTTTTAAGGTATGCAGTTCTTTTGTGTTCTGTCTTAAAATATTGTTCTCATATTTTCTTAGAAGCATTCAGTACCTAGTAAACAAGTTATCCTCATATGTTTGCTGATGGGCAATTATCACTATGTTTCATATGTATGTGCTTCTGTTGTATAACCAGTCATTGCAAAACAGTGTATGATTAGTGGTTTTGCCTATTTATCTAAATGGTTATTCACATCAAAGGAGGTGGTTCTTGGCCACGCTGAGCAACCAAACCTACCAGACTCTGGAATGATAGTCAAAAATATGGCTTGTGAAACTTCTTTGCTAGGAATTCCTGCGAAACATTCCAGGGAGTCTGCTGTGTGAAGATCTCTATGACCGATGGCTCGAGGCAGTGGCGTGCAGTGCAGAGACAACAAACGAGAGCAGCGTACTGGAAGTGCAGAGGTGAGCACTAAATGCATTCTTGCTTAAATGCACTAACATATGAGCCAATTTCAGAGAGACAAATGAAATGGAAGGGAAATGTAGGTACTGTAAACCGCTAGATTCAATCTATCACTCTGCTCTGAGATTTATAACTGGTGACCCTTACAGTACTCACCACTACAGACTCTATGATAGAGTTGGTTGGTCCTCACTAGCTGCACGAAGAGAATCTCATTTGCTTATTTTTATCTATAAATCACTCTCTGGCCATTTGCCAGCTTACATCTCTTCCTTGATTTCGATAAAAAACAATAATTATCAGACTCACTCTAGTGGCTGGATCACCTGTCAGGTACCGAGAGTTTTTAGTGAACTGGGAAAATCTGCTTTTAGCCACAGTGCACCAGCGAGCTGGAATTCTCTACAGGACACTCTGAAGCTCAGCTCACTGGGATCACTGAACCATTTAAAACTTTTAGTTTCTAGTCACCATCAGAAAGCCTGTGATTGTTTTAAATGAATATATTTCTTTATTAGGATTTTATTTTTATCTTATTTAGTTGTATGTATTTTATGTTTGTTTTATTTTATTTTATTATTATTTATTATTATTATTATTATCTTTTTATAATTTTTATTATTTATAATTTTTATTTTATTATTATTATCTATTTTTTTTATTATCGTGATTGTTTTCATGTGTATATTTTTTCATTAGTATTTCAACTTTTTATTATCTTGTATGTATTTTATGTTTATTTTATATTCTTTTATAAATTTTTTCTAACATTTTTTATAGTATATTTTATGCATCTAGAGCTTTCAATCCCTTAAAATGTATATGCTCGGCTGCATTGAAAATGAGGGTCACCCCTCAATGTATTTCCGAGATTAACTAAAGGTTGATTGATTGATTGATTGATTGAAATGTGTACAAATGTCGGCAGCCACAGTACATTTACAGTAAGTTAACCAAGTGTTTGAATTATACTAATTAGGCCATTTGATTCTACTAATAATTTTTATATGCAGTTTATATAATAGAAGCATGATATTTGCCGTTTATGAATTGATATGATTGTTGCATTTTTATCCCCATGAACATCAACATTTGGTACTCGATAAAAGCTCCTCATGGTTTCTCAGTGAAGTAGATTTAAGCAACAGTAAACGGCAAGAAATATATTATGTAATATATATTTTGTGATGGTGATGGTGACATGACCATTAGCTTAGTACTAACGAACAACCAGAGTTCCATAGAGATGCTAGCAGAAGTTCTAGACCTTGATGTTCTTGTTTTGTTTTAATCCAGTTTGGACATTTATGGCTTAAACTGAGAGCTCTATCAGTATCAGTGACCCCATTCCTAGCATCTGATTTGATTGGGTTTTTTTAAGGGAGCTCAAGTCTTTGTACTGCCTTGTAATTAAAAAGCTTGGTTGGCTCTATAAAGCCTGAGTGTGTCTCTGTTTTCAGACTGATCCAACTCTTACCTAAGGAACACTGTCTGTTGCTGAAACACGTGATCGCAATGCTTTACTGCGTCCAGAGATGCGCCGACCACAACCAGATGAACTCTTCTAACCTGGCTGTGTGCATTGCCCCGAGTCTGCTGTGGAGTAACTCTTCGCTCACTCTGCAAGAGGACACTAAGAAGGTGACCTTGCTCATGATTTGTTTTCTAAAGATTTTGGGATGTAAACCAAGTCATTCAAATAGATCAAAGTACAATTATGGAATATAGAGAAACTAACTAGCATCAAGTTATTTGTGGTGGTGGTGATGAATGAAACCAGAGGTCCATAGTACCACTTACACTTTATGCATTTTTTGGCTGCTGCTCTTCATACTTGCACATAAAAGCACATGTAACTTTTATTTTTTATTTTTAATAATTAAAAAAAAAGAAAAAATACTTTAAAATGTTCTTTAATTTTATTTACTTCAACTTATAATATATTATTATACTTTTTATATTTTGTGTATATATATATATATATATATATATATATATATATATATATATATATATATATATATATATATATATATATATATATATATATATGGGTTATTGATTGTCCTCGATATTGATTGCTACTAGATTGAAAGACATTGCATTAAAGACCTTGCTGTGTTTATGAGCCTCTGAACTGCCCACAGGTTTGCGACCTTGTTCACTTCCTGATCGACAACTGCCGTTCTGTGTTTGGGGACGACATCACATCTCTCATTGACCTTCCTCAAGACAGCGGGAGAACCTTCAGATCTGGTAACTACAATAAATCACGTACAATAGTTCACAGTTCAGTTCATAGTGCAGCCAGTATGACCAGCTCTCGTGACGAGGTCAATGGAGTGGAAACCAGAGAGAGTACAGTGAGCTTTATCTGGCTTAAGTGAAAAAAAAAGCAAAGTATACAGCAGTCTAATCTTAAAAAGCTTATATAGCTTATAGCATAAAGCTATGTAAACCTCTATAGCTATGTGCTAATGTAGTAAAGAACATGACCGGACAGCACCACACGATGCGAGGCAGATACGCCAGTTTAAGCGGAAAAAATCAGATTTTTGGTATTTGGTGCACATATAAAAACTATTTAGGGGCAAAATGACCTCATCAACATTATTGTTTTTGTGAATATACACTAACTCATTAGCGCAAGCAAATCATAACGAGCTCATATGAAACAGCATAATATTTTAAACAAAATGATCAGTAAATAAACAAAGTACATCAAACAAATATCACCAATACTGCAATCATTACATTTAGACCCTTAATGTAAAACAAAAAAAGCTAATTAAATAAATCCAGACAAAACTGCAGTCATTAAACGCAGACTCTGGTTTATTTTAAATAAAAATTGCAGTCATTAAATGGATCTTGAATTGTTGCTGCTGTTCTGTTCGTCAGATCTGGTCTGTATGGTGTTCTGGGTTATTTGTTTTGTGCTAGCTGTGCGTGCTAGCTCTGCTGTTTGCTGATACTCACTGTATTCAGCTGTGTGCAGTGCTGTATCAGATTAGTGTGTTAAATGTCTTTGTCTTGGTTCCCCAACGAGACGCTGATTTTACTCATTTTAAAAACGTTCTGGATGAATCACATACGGTAAACAACTGCCAGACGAACAACATGTTATCTATCAGCGCATGCGGTGGGCGTAAAATGTTCTCGCGAGGCCGCTGCTTTAGTCAGTCTGTCGAAAATGAAACGGTATGTGTTTCCACCTAGTGGTTCAGATAGGAATTGCAGGGAGCTGGCCGGAGGGGGTTTCAAGCAGGACTCCACTTCTTGGATGAAACGCTAGCGGTAAATACAGAAATTAGGCTCTTTTGTTTAACGCCATCGGTCGGCTCTTGGGATCAGCTAAATTAGAGAAATATCGGCCTATCACCAATCACATATTTTGATTAAAAATCGGCCGATACGATACATAACCGATCGATCCTTCCATATCATCATCCGAGAATCTGGATAAATCCAGAAAAAAAGCTTGTGACATTGAATCCTTCAGACGGCATTACATAAAACATGGTTCTATGATAAAGATCACCATATGGGCTCAGGAATACGAACACCAGGTGTGAAGAAAGATGTTTTAAGCGGGGGGCGTAGGGGCTTGCCAACCAAATGTAAAATGAGTGTTACAATTTATTTACTGTATAGTGCATCACACATTGCACCCACTCAGTAGGCTGACACTGGTGGTCTTGGTTGTCCCTACAAGTTTCACAGAGTCCTTGCTGCTACCCTCTCCTGGAGTGACCGGCTGGGCTGCTACTATCGCTGCCTTGAACCTGATCTGTTGGAGTGTGTTCGTTTTCAGCAGCTTCAGTGTAACGTCCTCAGTAACACTTCTGATAGCACTTATTTTCTGATGTTACTTGACAAAAAACTCAGTTATTTTGCTTGCTGTCGCTCCCCAAATTAATAAAGGAATGTAAGAATATTTTTCTAAACGTCCCTACAACTCTGTTTAAAACCGCTTTACATATAATTTATGTTTTTACATCTTTTCGGTTGCATTTACTTCTGAGTGCAAGCGGCTACAGCCTGCAGCCACCACAAGGGGGAGCAAACACTGTTAGTCTCTGCTTCTACAAATGCAAGTTAAGACTGTACTATGGACAGCGGAAGTTATATGTCAACAATGTCCAAAAGCTAACTTCTCTGGACTCATATGAAGTGGACTAATGCTTAGTGGAAACATGGACTGTGTTCTGATGAGTAGACCTTTCAGATTGTTTATGGAAATAATAGATGTTGCGTTCTCTGGTCCAAAGAAGTAAAGAACCACTGAGATGCTACAGAAGCCACCGTCTGTCCTAGTGTAAGGCTGTAAGGCAGTGGAGGCAGGGAGGCAGTGTTTATGAAATACCACGAGGAGGTCATAATGATGATGATAATTAAGTTAATGTCAATTATAATAAGGTAACAATAATTATGCTATCAAAAACTGAGAACAGCACCTGCTGGTGGTCACTTAGTCTGTAAATGTCGAATAGGGCAGCATAAGTTATTACATTTTTGGAGCTAGTATATCTCCCCTAATGCAGTTCCAAATTATACATTATGTATTGTGGTTGTATGAATTTACCTACAGGGAAATAATATTATCATTACTTTTGTTAGAAATTCGGCCTTCTGGAATCAGAAGACAGGAGACCTTCAGGATTGACTTGAGTTTATTGACATATGGGTATTATATGGGTACAGCTCAATCCTTCCATCTCTACTAAATATCATCATCAGAGAATCTGGATAAATCCAGAAAGAAAGCTTGTGACCTTGAATCCCTCAGACGGCATTACATAAAACTTGGTTCTATGATAGAGATCACATATGGGCTCAGGAATACGAACACCAGGTGTGTAGAAAGATGTTTCAAGTGGGGGGCGTAGGGGTTGCCAACCAAATGTAAAATCACTAGGCTGACACTGGTGGTCTTGGTTGAGTCCTCGCTGCTACCCTCTCCTGGAGTGACCGGCTGGGCTGCTACTATCGCTGCCTTGAACCTGATCTGTTGGAGTGGGTTCGGTTTCAGCAGCTTCGGTGTAACGTCCTCAGTAACACTTCTGATAGCACTTATTTTCTGATGTTACTTTACAAAATGTCGATCAGTCGATCACCTCTAGTCTGTTAGTGGTCGGAAATCAGTCTTAATCACGTGTATGCAGAATCATACATGGGCACAGCTTAGGTCATCGATCTGTTGCTGGTCCAGTCTCTTGAAGTGCAGTCTAGTCCAGTCTGACATGGTTTAAGTAGAAGTCAGAGGAGAGTCAAAAAGGCTTAGTTTGGGGTGTCAACATTAGGAGGTGTTGATAGTCATCACCCTAAGGGAGTCCCTGCAAGGATGGGTGAACATCAACATTCCTTGATGATTGCTATTTTGGAGGGGTGATTGGTATCACCTTAATGGCAGGAGACAAAGGGTAATTTTAATATAAACAGAGGAGGGTGGTGATCAACTCTCTGCAGTAAGAGGGTAGGATGAGAAAGTGATAACTAAAGTCCATTTGGTAAGACTTCACAAAAACAAGGTTAACACCAAGTACATAGTACACCAAGTATATATCTCACATTCCAACAACAGGCAACAAAAGCTGTTCTATCTCAGTTCTGTAAATATTTTCAATCAGTTAATAATTATAAAGACAAGTGATTATTTGTACCGCAAGCAGTTCTAGTTTAATAAGATTTCAATGTAGCAGCATAATTAATGATATGTAATTGGTAACACATTACCTAAACCCTGCTGCATTACACTGACGTAACCACAGCATAAACATTTCTTGTCATCCCTAGCAGGCTCATTGCGACATACGTCAGACTCCTGTTACGACAGCCTGGAGAACGAGCTGAATGTTGAACCTGAGGACACGCCCATATCACGCCTCAACGCGCTGAGCCAGGATTCGCTCATCTCCCTGAGTGACTGTGATCTTGACCAATCAGAGCTTGACACTGTACCTGACTCCTCCCGACCACTTGCTCGAATCAAGACGTTCACGCCCGCTGTACGTCAACCTCGGCCTCAGAAATTGCGCCGCTGCTCTGAGCCTTCCTTGGTGGGCCGTGACCCCTCGTGCGTACCCCTCGAAGTACGTAAGGCAAGCCTTGATAGCAGTGCCATGCGCGAAGAGGACTGCAAAGACAATGCGTGCCTGGAACACGGCTTCCGAAACCTGAAGCTAATGTGCCAAAGGGGCCACCATAGATTAGAGGCCTCTGGCTCCAGTTTGTCATCCTCTGCAACTTCTTTTTCATCTGTGAGCTCAATGGACATCTCATCGGACAGTGTTTTCTCTCAAAGTGGTGATCACAGTGGGCTCTGTCCAGATTCCTTCACTGCTCCCCAAAGCTGTTCACCCAAGTTACATTCTGAAGAACGTTTGCAGAAGAACCTCCATCATTTACGCCCAGTTACCTTGAGAGAAGCGAATCTGTCACAAGAGCCGCACAGCAGTCACGTCAATGGGGGATCATGCGTCAAGCATCTTTCCTGCAGGGCCAGCAAGCCTCCATCCTACCAGGAGGCCTTAATGTACCTTAACAGAAGTCCTGCAGCTCAAATGCCCACAAATAGTCCCCTCACTCAAACATCTTCCCTCTCATATGAGGGTAAAAGCCTTTTTTACAGAGGTCCAGCAGCCTGTCTGCCAATAACAGAACCCCAGAGTCCGTCAAATCCTCAAACTCTTAGCTCTATTTGCTCTGGAGCCCAAACACTATCAAGCAATGGCATTAAAACCTACTACCCTCAGGCAGACAATAAGGTTCTTCTACCTCAGAGTGTGTTTTTCGGACAGAGCTGCCGGCTGACGATGCAAAAGTCAAGGCTTCCATGTCAAGACACAATATCTGCTCTTCCTGACCCGCTTTCATGGAGGTCTGAAGAACTTGGTCCTCATCATGCCACCACAGAAAATGGCCAGAACTCCTTAATAAAGGCTGCCTTTAACAGATTCAGAGTGGTCAGGGGGTCAGAAGACCTGGCCCAGTGCAATATTGGATCAGTCAGTGGTCAATGGTGCGAGGACCTGGAGCGTGGACTCCACCCAGAGGAATCTTATGTTTGAAGACAACGTTAGGAGCAGTAATGTAAATTTATTTGAATATTTCAATATTTTAAAACAAAAGTTATTTATATTGTAATGAAGAAAAACATACAATGTAGCACTTAGTTGGTTGTGTTGTGTGACACTAATATATAAGAAGTGAGCTGTATCTGATTGCTCAACTGATTTAGTGATGTATCTTTGTGGTGTAGGTGTTTATTTTTAAAGGTAAGTTGTAATGTTATAATAATATTATTAATAATAATAATAATAATAATAACTAGAAAAGTGCATTCCTGAAGTAAACACAGGATGGTTACCCATAAATGACAAATAGAGGAGTGCTTGTGGGTATGTCTGTGGATTAGAGGTTGGGGATCTGCCCTGAGTGAGTGCAGGCGGTTTGGTGGCTGTACTTTGAACGAAACCATGAGGTTTGGGTTCAGCCAAAAATGAATGGGACTCTATGAGGGGAAAAAGAGGGATGAAAAAAAAGACAAGTGCGGGTCAAACCAACACTGAATTTGTGGATCTACACTGAGTCAGTGTATGTGAAACGTTGTCTGTCAGTTAAGCAGAAGTTCAGTAGATTTCCATTCTATTCATTCTCTATGGGATCAAATTCTAAAAAAATCTGTAGCTTTCCGGAATCAGCATATCCGATCAAAAAGCTGTAGACAAGCCTGAATCACACAGTCAGACCGGACAATCTGGAGTAGGAACGGTGTTGATATTTTTTAAAACTGTGGGACATCTGTATTCACTCTCTGTCTGCAGCACACTGTTAGAGCTCCTGTGTCTTTAAGCCCCACCTTCCAGTGAGCTCAGTGATTGGTCACCTCGCCCACTGTGTTCTGATTGGTCAGCAGCCAGAGCGGCAAACATGTTACAAGTTCCGCCTTCACACTGCTGTGGCTGTTTTTACGGAGAGGCGTCTTCTTGACATCCAAAACCAAACGGCTACAAAACTAAACAACACACAATCAGGACTGTGTTTCCAGACGACGTCAAAAAAATAAGGTCTGGAATTCCAAAGAGGTGTTTCAGCCTCTTCAGCTGAGAAAAGAGGCTCCTATAGGAGAGAGTTTCTCCCTCTGGCATATATTTTGGCCTTCATGAGTTCAAAACTGCAGTCATTAAACACAGACTTTGTTATTTTAAACGACAATCTGTAATCATTAAATGTAGATATTGAATTGTTGCGGCTGTTCTGTTCGTACCGGTCAGATCTGGTCTGTATGGTGTTCTGGGTTGTTTGTTTTGTGTTAGCTGCGCGTGCTAGCTCTGCTGTTTGCTGATACTCACTGTATTCAGCTGTGTGCAGTGTCGTATCAGATTAGTGTGTTAAATGTCTTTGTCTTGGCCCCCTTGAGACACGCTGATTTTACTAATTTTACTAAAGTCCTGGATGAGCCTGCCACGTACGGTAAACACTGCCAGACGGACATGCTTACTTTCTGCGAAGTTGCTGCTTTAGTCAGTCTGTGAAAAAAGAAAAGGTATGTATGTCCACCTAGTGGTTCAGATAGGACTTGCAGGGAGGGGGTTCTCCTCTTGCTGGATTAAGCGCTAGCTGGAAATACAGAAATTAGGCTCATTTGTTTAACGCCATCGATCTGCTCTCGGGATCGGATGATCACCGGTCACATATTTTGATTAAAAATCGGCCGATACCGATACCAGTTGATCCTTCCATCTCTAATAATAGCCACACCCTTCCTAGTAACACACACTTTTATTTAAATCACATTTATTTCTAATGTTTTTGCTGTATTACAGTGTTATATATTTTTTGGTCAAAATGGGTCTGACTCAAAACCTAGTGAGCTCCTACATAGACAGCATTTAATGTCATAGTATGCGCTCCCGACATGCAGACTGTCCCAATTCTTACATACCTTAAACATGCTGTCTACTGAGGAACCTTATTTAGACCTGATTTTAAGGAAGCATCGAACGCTTCCTCAGCCGCTAAGACAATCCCATTATGCAACACATGACGCAACTTTTTCCCAACATGGCGGACAAAGTGGAGCTACTAGCGGAGAAGTCATCTTCAAATGTAAGTTATTTTGATTCTCTCTGGTGTTTTAATGTGTTTCTGGTCATATAATCACACAAAATAGCCTTTTATTTACAACTTTGTATCGAGTTGTTGACCATTTTGCCGTTTTATGCTCGAGCCATTAGCATTTATGCTAGCGGATTTTTAAGCCTCGGGCTATTGTTTTAGATAGTCGGCTGGTTGCTTAGCAGCCAGCTAAAACACCGGTCGCGTGCACCGGCCGGTAACAAGCCGTGATGCAGTCTCTCTCTAACTACAGCGTCTCAGTAATCTGTTTTATGAGGAGAGATGAGGAGAGAACGCTGCTACTTAAACACTCACTAGGTTTTGAGACACACCCAATGTTAAGTGAGAATATCTGAACTCTATTCTATGTAAACTGTGATATCTTGTCTGACTGTCAACACTGTATATTTTGTAATGTCATGCTCTGAGCTTTCTCGTGTACTTCTGTATTCTCTAAACACGGACTAATAGACAAGAACCGATTTGTTACAGGTTTGCTCAGACACTTTGATTTAATTTGAATTTTCTCAGGTATTGTGTGTCTATCTTATGATCATATGTTTGTTATACCTGTACTTGAGTTAACACATTCTTTACTGCCAACACACGTCTACACATTTTAAAGCAAAGCCAGTGTTTATTTTCACGAATTCAACAACAAACTGCGCTCTGTGAAAAAGTTGTGGTATTTCTCTTTTAAATAAATATATGAATATATGAGCTCTCGTTTTGTGATTAACTGTACTATTTACTGTGTCAGATCATGGAAACCATGTGGTTTGTAACTTCATACATTGTATTACATGCACAGTGTGCTTAGATTTTCTTATGTTTGGTTTAATTAAAAATAATAATTTTATTGCTCTGTCAAAATGAATGAACATCTCCTTGTACATACATACATGGTGCACTCTGTGCTCCTGCCTATAATAGGAGTTGTCCAGATGATCCTCTCAGATTCCATGTGCTTATGTTTGTTTTTGTTTCTTTGCCCCTCCTTGTCTCCGCCCTCTTGTCACGCCCATCATCTGCTCCCAGTTTGTGTCTCCTCTCTTTCCCAGGTGTTTCCAGGTGTTCCTAGTCCTCCTTGTCTTTTTATACCTCTGTGTTTGCTCCCTTTGTTTGTCTAGCATGGTTCCTATGTGACCCTGTGTTGTTGAAGCTTTGATCTTATGTTGTTTTCCGGTCTTGTTCTTGTGCATTCCTGTTCTTGTATCAAGTATGGATGTAAATAAACCCTACTTGTCTATGTATTCACCGCTTTTTCCAAGGCCCACTTGTGTCTATCTTGTGTTCCAAGGCCCAAGTGTCTATCATAGCATCTCGATATTCTGTCCATACAGATTGCCTTTAATTTACACATTTAAAAAAAGGATAATGATGATTTGAAAGGTCTGAACAAACTGAACACCACTGAAAGTCTGGAGGTTCTGTGTTTGGCCAATATATAATAATACATTTATTAGGAACCTAAGAACCTTTTTTATCTACCTCATTGCTCAGTTACAGTTACAATGCAGTACAATTACAGACTATAGTCCACCTGACTCTCTCTTTGTTAGTTTTTTACCTTGTTTATAAATGGTAGGGAACCCCACAGGGCCACCACAGAGCTGGTATTATTTGAGTTGTGGATCAGACACAAGGTGGTGTAGTGGTCAGCACTGGCCCCTCACAGTAAGATGATCTGGGTTGGATTCCCGGTCCGGGTGGTTCTGTGTGGAATGTGTATGTTCTCCCTGTGCTTGAGTGGGTTTCCTCTGGGTACTCTGGTTTCCTCCCACAGTCCAAACACATGCATGTTAGGTTGATCCTCACTCTAAACTGCCCGTACGTGTGAGTGTATGCGTGAGTGTTTGTTGGCCATGCGATGGACTGGCGACATGTCCGCTGACCCCACCTGCTGGGATTGGCTATATATATATATATATATATATATATATATATATATATATATATATATATATATATATATATATATATATATATATATATACAGCACTGTGCCTTACATTAAAAACATATTACATAAAATCATATAAAATTTGAATAAAAGCAAATAAACACAAAATCACTACTTTTAACATTTGTTTATTTGTTTTAATACTGATGTTTATCTGAACAAATTAATTTTGGTCTGTACCGTATGTATAGATATCATATGTTTGCGAAAGTTCAGACACCCCCGGTGGTATTTATGGTGGATTTTCATAGTGTAACTAACAGTGTAAAATGTGCTGTGTGCAAAGGTTAGTTTGGTTTTATACATTTTACATACAAATTTTTTAACTTAAATTTTCATAAAAAAGTACCATAGCTGTAGAGGTTGTGGGTCACTTAGATAATCCAACAAAACAAGATAAACTACACAAAAAAGATGCTGGCATATCTGTTAAACTGTCCAAACTGGCAACTCTTACAGCTTCAGTGTTCAGATCTCAGTTGCATACAAAAATTCAGAATTGCACAACTTTCAAAACAATAATCTTCATGTATTTCAGAATTTTGTGTTAAGATCTTGATTTAAAATCATGAATCAGTCATTTCATTATACCACATGTGTATTGGGAGTATGCAAATATGTAAAAACAACAGGTCCAATGTCTTACTTTAGTGAAATACAGTTGGTCATTTTATTCACATGTGATATATATAAGTCAGTATGATCTATGGCCCTGCCCTTAGCTACAGCGCTGTGAAAAAGTATTTGCCCCCACTTCTTTCTTCTGTTTTTGAATTTTGGCATTAGTCCTGGCTTGATACTGTTGAGATGCTGTGGCAAAACCTTAATTGGGACCACAAAAGCCTCCAATATAGCTGAATTAAAACAATTCTGCAAAGAAGAGTCACCAAAAATCCTTCACAGCGATTTACAAGATGATACTGATTCTAACACACAATCAGTTATTAGGTTTAAGGGGCAATAAATCTTTAACTTCAATAAATGAAATGATTATTTAAAAGCTGCATTTTGTGTGTACTCTTTTTGCTTTTTTAACTCATTAAAATTAGTTGGATGATATGAAACATTTAAACATGACAAATTAGCAAAAGTAGAAGAAATCAGGTGATGGGCAAATACATTTTCACAGCACTGTACATGTTTTTTTGTTGCATTTTGGGTAGCAGCATACATAACAATGCCCTTTACCTTGCACTAAATTGAAATCCCCCATAGAACTCCACTTGTTTCTGATTTCTACCATCCTTGGAGAACGTTGGTTTCATGTTGGTCAAATTTCCATCCAGTTCATGTCTGCTGAGCTCTTTGATTCTGTGCAGGAGGAGGTTGGGTTTTTTGTTGGCGGAGGGGGCGGGGCTTTAAGGGGCCGAGTCTTTATCGTTGGTCTTCCTGGCGTCAGTCACGGCCTCCGGCACACGTGCGATCATGCCATCCAGAGTTTTACTCACACACACCTGGCAGCCCAACCGAGACCTAAAACACACACCAAAGACCAGCCTCTGAATAACTTCTAGCAGGTGTGGAGTAGTAATGTGATGGTGTTCATTAGGTGGAATATCACTGGCTACTACTCACGTGGACGTTAGCCCGTAGGCCAAGTCCAGCATATCCATTTCCTCGTCAGCTATGGCGGTATCAGCCATGAGTTTGTAATAGACCTTCTCTTCAAAGATCAGGTGACATGTGGAGCAGGCTAACGTTCCTTCACATGCACCTGTGAACACAAAAGACACATACATTTATTTTAGGATGTGTCAGGATGTGGAGTCAAACCTATGTACCATAGAAGAATATGTGGACACCCCTCACCTATTTGCTAACAGGTGTATAAAATTAATAGCCATACCGTCTCCCGATAGCCATACAGTCTCCATATACAAACACTGGCAGAAAAGCTCAGTGGCTTTTTTATTTGGCACTACGTTATAGTGCTTCTGTTGCATTACTCATTATACCCTGACTGACTATGAAAGCAACATCAGCACAAGAACTGTGGATCCTGAGTTTCATTAAATGGGCTTTTATGACTGAGCAGCAGCACACAAGCCTAAGCTTACCATGTGCAATACCAAGCATTGACTGAAGTGTTGTAAAGCATCGCCACAGGACTCTTGAGACATGTTTTCTAACTGATGTCTGATGGATGAATCTAAATTTGGAGGATGCCTGCTGGATGCTACCTACTGGAATGCATAGTGGCAACAATAAAGTTTGGTGGAGGAGGGATAATGGTCTGGGGCTGTTTTTCAGGGCTTGGGCTCCACAGTTCCAGAGAAGGGGGATGTTAGTGCTTCAGTAGACATTTTGCACAATACTTCCAGCTTTGTGGCAGCAGTCTGGGGAGGAACTTTTTCTGTTCCAGGATGACTGCAAGCTCTATAAAGACGTGGTTTGAGGACTTTGGTGTAAAGGTAATCCATTGGCCTGCAGGGATCACAGACCTCAACCCCTTTGAACACCTTTTGGGTGAATTGGAATGTCAAATGAGTGCTTCTAATCCAACATCAATTCTTGACCGTACAATTTTTAAAATAGCTAATTCCCCAGACATTCTCCAGACTTTTCTGGATAGATTTTCCAGTGGAGGCTGCTACAGCCACAAAGTGGGTCCACATTAATGCCTATGATTTTGTTATAGGAGCCAGCTCATATAGGTGTGACGGTCAGGCGTCCACATACTTTTGGCTATATAGTGTGTTTGTGTGTCTGTATCTGTGTCTGTGTGTGAAAGAGAGAGACTTTACTCAAATACATGGCCTTAACATGGTTAATTTCACAAATAGTGACCTACAAAACATGCAAAATTAAGATTATTGTTTTGGTCATGTAGGTTAGAACAGCTGTTCTCTGCTTTCCTGCACATTTAGGATATTGTTCTCCTGAAAATGTACACACACACACACACACACACACACACACACACACATCCCTACATAAGCCTGCTAACCAGATTAGGCATTCTTAGAAAGGGAAGTAATAAATCTACTAGCAATTTATCAGAACAAAGAAATTCCAGGAATTCCTGCTCAGGCTAGTTCATTGTTAATTGTTAAAGTTTTGCTTGGTGTCTGTGTTCCAGGTTGATATGCAGTGTTTTTTATGTGATTAATACATGCAGACCTACATCTAAACTGCTGTTTTGTTCAGAAAGTGATAAACAGCATGCTTTTTGGAAATTGCACAAACTTTAAACACACTCTAAATACATGCATAACTGTGTCATTTATTGAAACATAATCTGACACGAACAGCTTTCAGTAAATAAATGTAAAAAAAGAAATATACTGAAATGTCATTATAACCACTGTTTATGACTATATACTAAGCAGAACTTACCAAATCCTTCAAAGTCTAAGTTGTGGTTGACTACAACGTCAAGCAGTGAAACTCCAGTTAAAGTGTTCACTGACACTCTCTTTCCATCACGGTTTATAAAGTGAATGGTTGCCCTCTCCTCTGCCCTGCAACGAGAGATGAAATGAGAGTTTTAAGTGGATTTGTTTAGACTAAAACTTAGAATGAAACTTCTTTTCTAAAATAAATCCATTTTAAATTTACTGGTTTTATGATGTCATAAAAACCAACACATGTACACATAGCCACCTATTCAGCCTACACTGGTTTATCTCCTTTACACGCATATGAACTTGAGTGACGTCCCATTCTTCGTCCCAATTCTTGATGTCGGCCCAACCTTTGTTGCTATAATAGCTTCAACTCCTCTGTGAAGGCTCTCGACACGGTTTAGGAGTGTGTTTATGGGAATGTTTGACCAACAGTTCTTCTAGAAGCACATTTGTGAGGTCAGACACTGATGTTGGACAAGAACGCCTGGCTCTCAGTGTCCGCTCTAATTCATCCCAAAAGTGTTCTATCAGGTTGAGGTCAGGACTCCAGTAAGGTTCTTCCTCACCAAACTCACTCATTCATGTCTTTATGGAGCTGTTTTGTGCACTGGTGGGCAGTCATGTTGGAACAGGAAGGGGACGTCCCCAAACTGTTCCCACAATGTTGGGAGCATGAAATTGTCCAAGGTCTCTTGGTCTGCTAAAGTTCCATTCACTGGAACTAAGTGACCAAGCCCAACTCCCGAAAAACAACCCCACAGCCCCTACAAAAAAGAAGTTTATTCAAGTATACCATTAGTTTACTTCTTTTAAACTAAAAGGAAGTGAGTATGCTTTCGGTTTACTTTTTATGTACTTCTCAGTGATATACTAAACACAGTTATACTTAAGTATGCTTGGGTTATACTGACAAGTATAGAACAGTCTAAGTATATTTGGTCTTTACTTGTACTTAATCTTTTGATTGAGATAGTAGAAGTAAGTATTCTTGCTCTGCACAAAAACACATCCAGTACAATATTTATTTAAAATTTGATTTATAAAGATTTATAAAGATACAAATATGTTTCTTAATCTGAGTGTGTCTTGTTTATTTTACGTGTGTCCACTGGTGAGTAAGCAAACGTTGTTAAGTTCTATTTTAAGTAGGAAAAAACCCTTAAACTTAGTCATATACAAATAGTACAACTATAATATAAGCAGTAAATTATAAGTATTATGTTAAGTTCACTTAAGGAAAACTTACAAGCTAGTAAACTAACAGTAAACCCTTAAGTTTACTTTTAGTGTAGTTTCAGTACAAAAGATGTAAACTAGTTGTATACTTGGTTTACTACTCTTACACTTAAAGTGTACTTAAAAGTCTACTTTTAAAAATTAGAAAGTGGGCCAATTTAGTCCCAAGAAGTATTAAAATAGTACATATACAAGTGTACTACTAGTACAATGACATTAGTATAGTAACTGCATAAAGTATACTTTAAGTATACTTGAACTTTAAGTATACTAATTTTCTGTAAGGGAGCATAATCCCCCCTCAACCAAACTTTACACTCAGCACAATGCAGCCAGACAAGTACCGTTCTCTTGGCAACCACCAATCCCAGAAGCGTGATTCGTTACTCCAGAGAACATGTCTCCATTGCTCTAGAGTCCAGGGTTGGCGTACTTTACATCTCTTTGGCCTACGGGCTAACGTCCACGTGAGTAGTAGCCAGTGATATTCCACCTAATGAACACCATCACATTACTACTCCACACCTGCTAGAAGTTATTTAGATGGCTGGTCTTTGGTGTGTGTTTTAGGTCTCGGTTGGGCTGCCAGGTGTGTGTGAGTAAAACTCTGGATGGCATGATCGCACGTGTGCCGGAGGCCGTGACTGACGCCAGCTTTGTATAACCCTTGGTGCTAAGGAAACCCATACCATGAAGCTCTCTATGCACTGTTCTTGAGCTAGTCTGAAAGCTGATCTCTGCACACTATTTTGCTGCCGTTCCCAATCGCTTCCACTTTGTTATAACACCACTGACAGTCGACTGTGGAATATTTAGTAGTGAGGAAACTTCACGACTGGACTTGTTGCACAGGTGGCATCCTATCACGGTACCACATAATTATTTTATAGTTTTAATGTCTTCACAGTTATTCACTAATCACTAATACTATTACTAGCACAAATAAGAAAAACATGGGTAGGTGTGTCCAAACATTTGACTGATTGTGTATACTGGGGGACCAAGAGGAATAAGATTAACTTAATTAGAAAGAAAACTTAATTTAGATTCCAGGGGGCTTTAAACCAAAGCTAGCGTCAGCACTGCAATAGCAAGTGAGTTAGCAGACAATCAATGCTGGATTAGCCAGCAAACATGGGACCCTCAGAATTCCAGGGGGTATTTCGCACACTGGCTCAGTCCTTTGTTCTGAGAACAGCAGCAGTAATGAAAGGTGGTCTCTGAGTTTGATACACTGTACATAGAATCTTTATTGGACTTGTTATGATTACATATGTATACCTATATATTGAACATCCTGACATTGTGTAAAAACAAACGTGAGTGTGTGTGTGAACCACACAGAGCTCAAATTTATTGAATCACCTGCTGTGTTGCTGGTTGAGATGGTGGGGTGGGGGGGGGGGGGGGGGGGGGATGCAGTACTGGAAAACTAGACCATAAGCTGCATTAAGAATCTTAACCTAATCCAACTTTCACATTTTGAAAAAGGCCTTTCTTTCAGTGTGAGGAGAAAACTGCAGCCATTGTGCAAAAGAGAGTTATTTCCATATGATTGTGTTTACTTTTCTCTAAGCTCAGTTCCAGCCCTTCGTGTGCAGTTCCTCATTCTCTTGTTTAGGTGTTTCATTTCATTCTGTCGTGCTGGTTCAGCTCCTGGCCAGCTTTACAGTTCCCTCTTACTTTTGTCCAGGAAAAAGAACAATAGAGATGAACAGACTTCAGGTACTATGCTGATAGATGTTGAAGGTACTAAGAAGAAATGTTGGAATCATTATTCGTTTTAGCAGCTGATGAGGATTCCAGAGTATAATCAATTCTATGACTTTCCAAAACTTGTACTACCACTCAGCAGCCTTGGGCTCCTCTAAACAGCTGCCTGAGGATCTGACAGTGAAGGTGATTCTGTAGAAAACTATGAAAAGATATATAACTGCTTGCAATTTACAACTTCCGAAACATCATTAAAGGTATTTTCACATATAACCCGAACTTTTAAAAAGAACCTCAAAGGAAACCAGTTCTCAGTGTATTTAGACTTTAAAGGGGGCTGGGCTCTCAGTCTTGTCTTTTTCAGCATTCACAAGATCTCAAACCTGTTGTTGGTCCAACCACAACCTCTTTCGGACCACTTGAGGAGAGTGTACCCCAGTAAAGGGTAAGTAAAGACTGTAAAGTTTACAGTAAAGTTGTCACTATTTCTTTCAGTAAGGTCCAGTGAAGCTGCGTATGTGTGTTCGTACCTGAGCGCTCGTCCTGAGCTCACTCCTCTAGCGTTGCAGACAGGCAGCCCGGCGCGTCCACATGTCCCGCGGGCGGCACTCAGTCCCAGCAGGAGCAGCCTGGAGGAGAGAGAGGACGCAGACATGGTAGAAACACTCCACCACAGAGGGAGGATAGAGAGAGGCAGAGCGAAGAACTGACTGGGCTTTTCTACATGGAGGTGTTTTATTATGCACCTCCTCCTCATCACATGCCACTCTTATTCATAATCTCTCTCTTCTCCACTCCCTCTCTCTCTCTCACTCATTTAAAATCTCTTTCTTCCCCACTCCCCCTCTCTCTCACTCATTCATAATCTCTCTCCCCACTCCCTCTCTCTCTCCCTCTCACTCACTCATTCATAATCCCTCTCTTCCCCACTCCCTCTCTCTTTCACTCATTCATAATCTCTCTCTCCCCACTCCTTCCCACTCTTTCACTCATTCATAATCTCTCTTCCCCACGCCCTCTCTCTCTCACTCACTCATTCATAATCTCATTCTTCCCACTGCCTCTCTCTCTCACTCATTCATAGTTTCTCTCTTCCACACTTCCTCTCTCTCTCACACATTTTTAGTCTCTCTCTTCCCCACTCCCTCTATCTCTCACTCATTCATAATCTCTCTCTTCCCCACTCCCTCACTCTCCCTCACTAACTCCTAATCTCCCTCTTCCCCACTATCTCTCTATCTCACTCATTCATAGTCTCTCTCTTCCCCACTCCCTCTCTCTCTCTCACTTATTCATAATCCCTCTCTTCCCCTCTCTCCCATTTATTCATTATCTCGTTCTTCCCCACTCCCTCTCTCTCTTACTCATTCATAATGACTCTCTTCCGCACTGCCTCTCTCTCTCACTCATTCATAATCTCTCTCGTTCAACAGCCCCCGCTGAATCTTTATCTTAGCTTTCTCTTAACTCTCTTTCTGACTTACTCTTTTTTTGTAATTCGAACTCTCAGCCTTCTTCTCTCTCTCCTTTTTTCCATTTTTTATTCACTCTTTCTCTCCCTCTTTTCTCTCTCCTTTCTCTGTTTTTCATACTGTTAGACTTTCTGCCTCTTTCTCTTTTTAACGTTTCACTTTCATTCATCTTTCTCTCCCTTTCATTCTTTCTCAGCCATTCTCTCGCTCAACTCCTTCTTTCTCCTTCGTTTATCATCCCTCTCTTCCCTCTTAGTTGACATTTCTCTCTGATGTATACAGAATCCAGAGGGTTGTAAAGTTGACAGTAGTTGTTTTGTGAACATGTATCTTCATTTTGTATCATATGTATTTTTTCTATAAGATTTGAACACTACAGCTGTCCTTTGAAAGCTCCAGATTAAATGGACCAATAGAAATTCTCCAGAGTACAGGAAGTAGGCCAGCTGCAGATTATGGGGCTAAAGTAGCTCAGAAGGTTCAGGCCTCCTGCCAGGCAGTGAAACTTCAGGGTTTCTGCTTTGTTTCTGGGGTGGTCACCAAGAATATCAACCCCTTTCCAGAAGCCTTAATTCAGTTCTACCTTATAGTCATTACATCAGAACCATGTAACAAAAAGCTTTCCTGCAGTTCTCAACATATCAGCTTCTCACAATAATACAGAAAGTGTAGCGTAGACATACACCAGCAGAATCAGTCATTTTTTATTTAACTATGTTTTTAGCCAACAGGTTACGACAATAAGCGATTCTGAACAACCGATTAATCTGAGACAAAATTGTTGATAAATATTAATATTTTTATTGGTTCATTCAATACATCAATGTATAAAGTGTTAGCCAGGGTGCACGTCCATCACACAGAGTAAAAGAAAAATGATAAGTACTTAATGACTCCATACTGGCATGTTCAGCATGCTTTATGACTTGATTCATTTTATTTTGAATTGATGTGTACTGGAGTGCCCATAATGTTAATTTATACATGCATACATACTTACATACAACTTCATGGCTATTATCAATAATTATCAATATGCAAATAAACTAGATTTTAATAATTATGACATGCATATATATGGATGGATGGATGGATAGATTTTTAATGAAATAGGAACAAATATGTGTCCATTAATCTTTACCTCCATATGTGTTCCCAACAACAACATATTCAAACACAACTAGGACCCAAAAAAAATGGAAAAAATGAAAATCCCATTCAAGCTGCTGAAAAATTTAACTCAGCATTTGTTGGAATTGTATATGCATCACATTATATTTTTATGTAATGTTATATAATTGAACTATAATTATAATTTGCTGTATTTTATAAGGTCAGGTTGGGACTTGGAGCTGTTGTGAAACACTCAAAAGCCCCCAAAATGTGGCATGATACACTGAACATGGATCTGAACTGTTTGACTGTCAAGTTGTGCTGAACATTATCAACATTAACTTTAACATTAACTTTCAACTGAAACTCTATCTGAGATCACCCAGCAGAACTCAGTAGTTCATGAGCCAATGGCTGTGCTTGTAGGCAGAGATTGAGGTCAAACAATGACTACACTGCTCCCCCTACTGGCCCGGTAAAAGTATGATGACTGGAAAAAACAGGAGAAAGGGGTTCCACACAGTGGTGCTCTCGTGAGGACTGAATGGCATGCTCTTCTTTATTCTGTTCTATTGTTTATTCTATGCAATTCTATCTTATTTCTCTTAGTAAATAACTGTGAACTGTCTGTGTGCTTTTCCAGCTTTTCTGGTCTGTCCAGTATGTTATGTCACCAGTGCAGATTTCTTGTATGTGTAACATACTTAGTTCAGGTGTTCAGTGTAAAGTTATGTATACCAGACTGTTAACCAGTGAATATGACTTCATTCTGGAAAACACAGTCCTGCTTTTTCTTTGCTGTGTTAAAAAGTATATACGTCTAATAGAATCAGATACATCATTTTTACATTCACTACAAGCTTAGTGTTTCTCTGTCTAGTTAAAGATAAAAGATTACATCACACATCACATCTCATAAACTCTTGTATTATCTAGAATGAAGAGTTTATTAGTTGTAAACGCGACTTTGTTAGAAATTCAAGCTCAATTTTCAAGTCGGAAAACCCAGTTTCCCAGTTTCCAACGCCATAATCTTTCTTATCCGCACTCTCTTTCTTTCTCTCTTTCTCTCTCCTTTGCACTCAGTCATAATCTATTTCAAAATTCCCCCACCCTCTTTATCTTCATCTTAACTCTCTTTCTGAGTTACTCTCTCTCTTTGTCACTTAAACTCTCAACCTCTCTTCTTCAGAGTTTGTCACTTTTATTATGTATATAGTATATACTGTACTGTTTATTGGTCTCTGAATGTCCTCACTGTGGGAATAATAAAGAATTATCTTGTTTCATGTGCATGTTTATGTTAATTATGCAATGACATTGTTGGAATGTAATCTTTCAGTGAGTTTTCGGAATAATTTTGGATAAATGTTATTTGTGTACAATATTCCTATTACAATATAAGGTTTTAAGATTCACAACTTAAAGAAAAAAAGTCACACTCTGAATGTTTTAAAAAGGGACTGATCCTATTCAGCTTTTTCCTGAATAAGAACAGATTACGATTAACATAAAAGCCAGAAAAGAATCAGAAGATATCATGATATGATGTTGATTCCAAACCTGACAGAGTAAACTTATACAGCAGAGTAAATGAACTGACTTTATTAGAACAGAAACTGACAGACTTTTAGTTTTAATCATATTATTATTATATCAGTGTTAAGAACTCCATATAGAACCACAGAGTCAACAGTGTTAACCTCCCACATTGTTGACAATCATTAAAAAATCTGCTCTCTCTCGTACAAAATTCCAGTTTAACCCCTAAAATTAACCAACAAGATAAAAAACAGGAAACCCAAAAACCTGGTTTGTGTTAGTGCTATCAGGGTCGCAGACGAGCTTCTAACAAAGAAGATAAACTTTCTACAACATATGTTTATGTAACAATGAACAAAATATATATTAATTTCTCAAATAATCTGATTTTAACTGCAATAATTGAAGAGATCTTAAATCTGCAGTGATCATTTCAGTGTTGATCAGTATTTCAGTATTGATCAGTATTTCAGTATCGAGCAGTATTTCAGTATTGTTCAGTATTTCTGTGTTGATTAGTATTTTAGTATTGATCAGTATTTCAGTATTGATCAGTATTTCAGTATTGATCCACACAAAGACTGAATGAACTCTAACTGAACTGATTCACTGATACACTAAACTGCACTGCTGTGATTTTCACAGGGCTGATATTAGAGTTATAGAACAGTGGATAAACTCTCTCAGTGAATGTGTGTGTGAAAGTGTGTAAGTGTGTGTTAGTGAGAGGATCAGTGAATGAGAGTTTTCCTCTGTTCCAGTCCAGCTGAACTCTGACCTTCTGCAGCTTCTGTGCTACTGAGAGGAGAGTGGACGGCTGTGGTGAAGAACGGACTTTATATTTACCATTATTATACCACACACACCACACTCCACTCCTGGATTTTATACTTCCCTTCCTCTGAGCAGACTCTGTCATCACACCCAGTACCCAGAATACACTGTCTCCAACTTCAACATCCCAGCAGTGTGTTCCTGAGTTGAAGCCCTCAGAACCCAGAACACAAGCATAGTTATCAAATCTCTCTGGATTATCAGGAAGCTGCTGTTTCTCCTGAGTGTTTCTCAGACTGGTCAGATCATCAGACAGGATGAGTTTAGGATGAGCAGTGTTGGGATCCAGAGTTACAGGAGCTGAAGAATAAAAATATAAACATGTAATAAACACATAGATAAACATATTTCAATTCAGTATAATCTCCCACTGTAAACAATACTGTAGATTAATTTACTAACAGCAGAATTATCAGGTAGTTACTGTAATTCATATTTACAGCACTCATACAGTAATGTTTGTTAACAGTAATGATTTTTTGTTCTGTAGTTTTAAATTCAGTTCAGAACTGTATTCTTACAAGACTACATAGTGATATTTTATTACATTTATTATATTTTGAGAGGTCAATAATTAAACAGCATTAAACAGACTCTGAAACAGCCATGTTAATACTAAACACCAGACAAGTTCTTCACCATCATCAAATATCACATATAATCACCAAACATGTTCAGATGAGCGTCCTGGAGTGTTTGTATGAGTGAAGGGGATCAGAATTCAGTACAACACCAACAAAAACAACATCAGAAAAGAATGAAGCATGTTGACGAGTTATACTGCAGGATCAACTTTCAAGTCTTATTTAACTCCACAACTCTGTGAGGCAGTGATAACACAGATAAGGTTACAGTCTACATCACAATCTTTCATCAAGAACACTGACAGGGATGAACACTCATTCATTTCCTGTTAGCTGTAAGACTGTTTCCCTTCCTCACTTCCTCCGACATCATTTTCCTTCATCTCTTCACAACTTCCGACATGATGTGTATGCTGGGAATACCGAGCGAGCTTACTCTCAGAGCTAGCTGAAGACTCGTAGTAGTTTGTGTGAGACGTGGTGATGTAAGGTGTTACACAGTTCTCACAAGAGGTCTCGTGCCCACTCTTCAGCTGTGTTTGTTCACTTTATTCATTTCTTTCAGACAAAATATTAACTTAAATACTGTCTCAAGATAAAACTGTGTGGAATATAGAAAAGAGTAACAACAACTGACTCAGATCACAAAATAAATAAATACAATTAATATATATTAACAATAATAGCAACATAATAATACATCATAATGTATTTAAGCAAATACAGAACAGATCACAGATCAAGATATTAAAACATTCATTATAATAATCTACTCATCATGACAGTCAGTGTTTAATGATGAAACAGGATTTGTGATGGAGTGAAATTTTAGTGGATCCGCCCCAAAATATGTGGAGGGATGGAAGGAAGGATTGAAAACTCACTGAACTGAACGATCTCCTGCATCTTCTCCCAGACTGTGAACTTCAGGTTGGCCAGGTGTTTCCCCACATGAATCAGCACTCCTGAAAGGTTCTCTGGATCCTGCAGTGTCACCTGAGCTCTGGAAGAACATTCAGGACTCAGTGCTGCTGAAGTTTTGAGTTCAGAACCACAGAAAAGAGAGAGACAGGAGACAATAACACTCACCTTTTCACTGAGACCTTGTAGTTCTGTAAAACAGTGAGAGTGACATCAGTGAACGTGTTTCTTCATTCATTTACAAAATAAGCATCACTTTCACACAGTGTACATACCACAGGGCTCATGTGTATGAACTGTATGTAGAAAGAGATGCATGCACATGTTTCTAACTTTGTCTGAACGTATGTTTCTCATCAGATTAATGAAAAACCACCCATGCACCTGTTTCTCATCATATATCACAGAAAATGACTATAAATAATCCATTAATAGTGCTTTTTCTATTTCTTCTATAAACAGCATATGAAGACATCCTTTCATCTGATTGGTCCTCCAGAGGTGAAGAAAGTGGTGAAATCTGTGAATATTCTTATATATTTTCAGTCATTACTCTTCCCAGTGAACTCATAATATATAACTATGTAGTGAAAAGTACATCATTACAGTTCTGCTTTACTGGATTCAGTTCTGTAGAGATTATTAAAACAAGATCAGTGAATTCTGCAGAACCTCTGATTTCCACTAGATGTCAGTATTGTTTTCATTCTCCTCCAAAATAGGAGCGCATCCCTTCTACAGTATGTGGAATTCTCGCATCAGCTTTCACTTTCATATATACTGACTTTACACAGATGCTCTGCATTACTTGTGTGTGGTTCCAGAGCTGAAGCTGTAAGATACAGTTAAATATACTACTTTGTTTTTTTGGTATGTGTACTTGTAGTGTCTATATTTCACTTTCACAAAATTAGCTTGATTAAATAGAACATAGTCCTAATTTCAGATTTCATATCATTTGTGGTTTGAAGGTACACTATAAATCCACCTGATGCTCTTTTTTCATCTTAACATGCATATAAAACCGGATCCTCTCCTCCATCAGGATATCATTAGTTTTTAAAAATACATTTGTGCTAAACGAGGGTGTTGCACCATTCTACTGAATTATAACTGCAGACCTACAGAAAAAAAAAATCAATACAATTAAAACTACTACAATTTAAAAATAATGCGGTATTTAGACTATGGATATTAGGAAAGATATTTGAGATAGCTAAATGTATAAATCATTATTTATAAGGCACTTTCTAATGGGAGGTATGTGTCCCAAACCCCAATTGTGAAGTTATTTCTTCGTTAACATTAATTTTTGTATTATTTGTATTATAATTTTTCATGTCACCACTGAAACACAAACCCATTAAGTCAGTAGACAGAGTCTTATTTTAACTGAGTCTCTGCATTTTAGAGCAGGAAGTCAGACTGTATCCTTGTCCTTCATGACCACGTGGTGAGCAGTTAGATCTCATTGTTTTAAAGTAAATCAGTTTGGAGCATTAAGGACTGTCACTTCTGAAACACTGACTCTATAATTCTGAACACCTTTTGTGTTTTTATGATAAATATAATGGATTTTGTGTCTGAAACTGTTCAAAGCAGCATTTATGAGCATATAATAAGCTAACACAGTCACTACCGAAACAGCCGCTTCTGAAACATTTTGTAGTTTGAGTAGTGTTATGATTGTCTTGGTAGCAACCTAACTGAATGTTTAATAATTTGATTTTATAGAATTAACAATTAATGTACAGCGTCATTCTAAACTAAAGGATTTTAGGTTTGGTGGAATGACCCAGTAACGGTAACTGACCACTGAGTGGAGGCCCAAGAAACAGTCTGTAATTGGTCAGTTATTGTTGATAAAGTAGAGGTTTATAATTATGAGATAATAACATAATAACAAAGATATAGTTTCTAATGTGGACTGAATGAACCTCACCTGTAAGAAAGAAACATCTTCAGCTCCCTTCTCCTCCTCTATGGCTCTGATTGTGTCTAAAAGTGCTGATATCTCTCTGTTCATCTTCTCAATCTTCTCCTTCATCTTCTGACTCTTCTGCTCCTCTTCCTCCCTCAGCGCTGATATCCTGGCTGCCTCTTCATCTTGTAGAAACTGGTGAAGCTTCTCAAACTCCTCCTTAATCTGTCTCTCTGTGTGTTGGGCCTGAGTCTGGAAGGAAGCAGTAAATCAGATGAAGTAATGAATGATTATGTGAGGATGTGGTTCAGAATCATAATCTCAGAAGAGTTTATTATTCTGACCTTTATATGATCAGCAGTTCGATCCAAATTCAGCTTAAATCTTTTAAAGGAGTGCAGTTTTTCTTGCAGAGGCTTCAGTGCAGTTGTGAGCTTCTCCTGAAACAAATCAGTTTAGTTGTAAGTGGGCGTGTGCCAGTACATTGTATTCAGTATACAGAGATATTATTGATTTACAGAAACAATTGCATTTAATGCAGCTGCTTATTTCACTCAGAGACCAGAGACACACAGCAGCTGTGCTTTAACAAGCTCGCACTGTCACTGCTGTGTTGCTCTCTGATCGTGTGTTACTGGCGAGGTGGAAGGTGGCATGACCTCAGAACTTTTCTCTCTATTAAATAAATATTATTTAAAATATTTGCTACTGGAGCAATGAAGAAGGACATACGATTGACAACAGCTGGACATGTCAGATGTGCATGTCAGAGGAAAGTGGCAGCAAAGTCTGCAAAAAGACCAGAGCCATAGAATAGAGAGTGTATTTACATTAGCAGGTCTGAATAAAGAAAGTTTAGTGTGTAAAACTGATATAACCTAAATCTCAGACACTGTTTCTCCAAGACCTAAACATACATTTACAAAAGAGGAAAAAATCGCAGATTACAAAATCATAAACTGTTACATAATAAATATTAATGATTTCTTTGTTACAAAATATTAATATTAACGGCCCCAAAATTTAAATCAAAGCCCACCCTATCCCCTAAATCACTGTATGTATAGTGACGTAGAACTACATTAGTGGAATTACAGTAAATTGTAAATAAATTATCTGTACTTCTATTTATTACTAGAAAAATCCAACTAAAGGTCACTTTACAAACTAAGCAAGATACTCCACATTACATGGACTGTTATCAGAAAACTTTTAAATTATGCATGCAATAAAAAATATATATTTCTTTTGTGGCATAATGCTGAAATGAAATGATAAAGAAATGTATGTAAGGTTTCCTGACTAGACTAGACTAACATTAATGTAAGACAGTAAGGCTGTGTCCCAAACAGCACCCTCTGGAACATTACATACTGCACTACTGAAAGCACTTCTAACGATGGAGTCCTTTTATTAATTCATTCATTTGTTTATTTTATTTATTATATTTTATTTATTACGGATGTAGTGTAGTAGCAGTCTGCAGTTTGGGGCGTGGCCAGAGAGTAATGTAGCTTTACATTTCAGAGTGCTTTCTGACAAAAGTTAAAATAAACGTTAGCTAACCCAAACCCTCCTAATCTGTTACCATAACAACACATTATACAAAAGCTGGTTTATTGCAGTATATATTGTCTTCATTGCTATTCGTTACTCTCATCACTGACCTCACGTTTAAAGCTGATGCGAGCTACCCGACGCTCCAGCGAGGCGAGAGCTCGGCTCAGTGAAGCTGCTGACTGCAGGATATTTCTGAACAGGCATCTCAACACAAGGCTTAACAAAGTGAAAGACCACCTAACAACCAGAGCCCGTTGCTAACAACAAACACAGCGCGTGAATTACAAAGGGGTGCCAAAACGCGCTTTTAAAATAAAAGTTTTTAAACAGTTTCTGCTTTTCTGTGGTTTAAGTTTTGGGTGGGACAAATCTACCTGTTTCTGATATTGGGTGGGACATGTCCCCCCCATGCCCTCCCAGTTCCTACACCAATGTTATCACTGTTTGCTGGTTGAAGCAGATCATTTTAAAATGAAAGTTTCATTGTGTTGATGTCGAAAGGGAAAATGGGTAGCTAGTATAGCTAACCTCAGCTCCAAGTAACCAGCAAAAGTGACTAAATAGTATGAAGACAGAAAGGGCTGAGTATTGGCAAGAACCTGTCATGATACAGGGGTTATTAGTTGATATGTATATTAGCTAATGCTAACATGGTGCTTCCAACCTAATGACTGTAAACTATTGATTAAATATGTAGTGTGTTTGAGAATTGATACACTATCACAAAATGTAATATTGCCATATTCTGTTTTCTATTTTCAATTTTTTCTTACAGCTCTAAGGACTGAGCGTATTTACACAGGGATACAAATGCGGATTTCGAACTGTAAGGTATTTTAATAATTTTTTTAATTCGAAGGCTTTTATTCTGACCTGTCGGATCTCCGCAGTACTCCTTCCACAAAATGGCAGATTATTAACGATCGGATTGATGGAAAAACACAAGTTTGGTCTCGTTTTGAAGCTGAAACCCAGAGGTATGTCGCTGTGTTGTTGTGGTTTTGGTGGTGTGTCCCTGTGGCGGCTGAGAGCCTTTACGCGTCGGAGAAACGCAGAAGTAGTGGCGGCGCTAGGGGGCGTGTTACTGTTCGGAAAAGCTATTCTTTATTTTTTATTTAAATACTGCTACATTTCAGAGTATAATAGCTTACACCATCGTAATCCTGAGGGTCTCCCCGTTCGTTTGATGTGTAATATGTCCAGATTGGCCAAAAGATGGCTTTACGAAAAATAAAAATGTTCGTAGTGTACCTAATATTTTGTCATACTAACGCTAGTTTTTGACCAAAATATTTATTTTCTGAATGACAATAAAGAGAAAATGGCAAAACAACCAAAAAGTAGAGATTCTAAGCTTTCATATGGTACCTTGATTGTCTTTGGTGGTACTGTAGATCTTCAGATATATCCTTAAATATATTTATTTTTGATTAAGTGGATAAGGACCTTGTGTGAAATAATAGTTATCATTTTCTTAGTTCACCTCTGGTAGTCCTCCAAATTGCTCACCAAACCTGAGTGGGAACTAATGGGACAACCTTAGGAAGGTGTTGTATTTCATGTTTAACTATTTTGGGATCATGTAGGGGAGGGGTACTGTGGGCTCACACTAAAATTTGATATCTGCACATGCATAGCTTATTGAAACAAGGCCAGCTGCAAACACTGGTGTTACTGTGTATCAAAGTGTGTGTGCACTTGAAAAACAGTTTACAATTCCAGTAAAATTAGGATGTTAGCCGAACAGCTGGAATTTAGTGAACTTGTGGAACTCCTAACAAAGTGTGGTCACTCATAGCCCACCTTGTAGTCGAGTGCTGCTTCCTGAAGGGGGAGAAATTTGTGACCGGTATGTTTTCTGGAGTCCCGACACACCAAACACACAGGCTGTAGATCATCCAGACAGAAGAGTCTGAGTTTCTCACTGTGCTCACTACAGATGTTTTCAGATCCTGCTGAAGTTCTCTGACTTCTCTCCTGTAAGAAACTCTCACACAGGTTCTTTAAAGCCAGGTTTAAAGGAGGGAACTCTATTGAAGATCTTCTTCTACAAACTGGACATTCTCTGGATCCTTTGGTTTCCCAGAACTTCTGCAGACAGTTTTTACACACACTGTGGCTACAATGTAGAAGAACAGGATCCTTGAAGATCTCACAGCACACAGGACAGGAGAGATCCTCCTCTGAGAAAGATTTAGAAGCCATTTTCTTTAACTGCTGTTCTCTTCCAGTGAGAATACTCAGACTTCACTTTCAGTTCTGTGAAACACTCACACTCTGATCTCTGGATTGTTTCAGGTGGATTTGTAGATCCAGTTATTGATCCTTTCTCTTCAGAGTAATTCTCCAGTTTCAGAATTCTCCATAAACACACATACAAAATAGACTCAGTACAGACAACAGTACAGAGTGTAAAGCTCTGCCTCACACTCAGCACTTCCTCAGTAGGAGGAGTTTCAGTAGGAGGAGTTTCAGTAGGAGGAGTTTCAGTAGGAGGAGTTTCGTTGTGAGGGGTTTTAAAGAAGAAAGGCTAAATTTAATCCCAGACAGAGAAGAAAACAGATTAATAATAATAAAAAATCCTCATAATTTTAGGGTCATTCCCCACCAACTCACCTAAGGCCTGTCCAGTCAGATCATGGCCTCGCATTAATTATTTCAAGCAAAAACTTTTTTATTATTATTATTTTTATAAACTCAAAATTGCATCTTTAATATTAAATTTAACTACATAAATGACTGAACTGAGCCAAAATATTCAGGGCCGGATCATTAAGTCATTGGCCCCTGGGCACAAATGCTTGAACCGTCATTAGCTTTGACAGTTTAACCCAGGTTTAAACTTCTGTCACTTGGGTTCTTAAACTCTGTAACTGTGTTCCTGAAAGCTGCAGTTAAACTTGACACAACTGCTGTATCATTAAAACAATAATAAATCATAAATCTGCCACTAGATGGTGCTGCACTTCAGGTTCAACAAAGTTTTATCTTAAAACTTGGTTTAAGACATGGTTTAGCTGAATATCTCATACCCTACCCATACACCTTCAGTCATAATGTTTTATAGACTTAAGGTCTTGTTTATTTTAATGATATGTTGTTAAATTAAATGCACATGGAAGCAACACCTCAGCTACAGGAAGCATTACTCATTGCAGTATTGATTAGGGTTTTTCAGAATGTCTTGTTGGAGGACAGTGGACATTTGGTATATTTGGGACCTATTCCATAAGGGAAGGTCAGGCTGTGGGAACAGGACAACTTGTTGGATTGATGCAGACGGTGGTGGTTAATGTTACCCTGTGCTTCTGATACATCTAGTACAGGAAGTTGTGATATGACACCTGTGATGAAACAATATGTGATGAACAATAAAGTGATGGGATTAGCACGTATAAAGACCAACACATGTAGATATGAATGACAGTGTGTTCAAAAGCACATATATCTAACCGAAGCGCATCAAGTATATATTTCCTGACCTTCACTACAAGCTTAGCATTTATCACTTTAGTTAAAGATTAAAGATCGCATTACATATCTCGTAAACTCTTGAATTACCTAGTATCCAGAGTTTACCAGCTGTAAATGCGACTATCAGAATTTCAAGCTCAGTTTACAAAACTGAGTATCAGTAACTCAGTAAAACTGAGAAAATTGGTATTTCCCAGTTTCCGACACTACTTGAACACAGCATCAGTCAGAAAATGATGGGTCTTTGCCCCAGCACTTTGAAAAGTGGTGTGTCAATGCCTGTGGTTCTGGTGGTCCTGAGCTACTCAGACGCATATTGGGAGATTTCTATTCATAATGGAATCCCCCTGGCTATAGCACTTGTTGCTGATTATGTCCACAACTTCAAAAGACTTCAAACCTTCACATAAAACCAACATTAACTTTGGAAGCTATAGTGTCATAATATTATTACATAATAATAATTTGCGTCACTTTCTTTTTATTTCTGTACCATCCCATCTCTCCCACTTGTATTTACAAAGTACTTGTATTTATACAACTACAACAAAATAATAATAATAATAATAATAATAATAATAATAATAATAATAATAATAATAATAATGATAATAATAATGCACGCTAATCATCCCTCACTGGCAGTAATACCAAATAATCAACACTATTAATAAGTAGGCTTAACCAATCAGCACTCAGTAATACGAATGTTAAACAATCAGTTCTCAGTAACAGTAATGCGAACCAATCAAAAACTTTGGGGTTAAAAAACATAAAATATATTACAGTGGTGTTAAAATGCTGTTGTGTATTTAGAAAATTAATGTAATTTTCATTGTTTCTTTAGTTAATGTTTAATGTTTAAGCATTTACAAACCAGGATTATACACACGCACTTAAACTCTACACACTGCTCCCAGCAGACCACATACACACACACACTTAAACTCTACACACTGCTCCCAGCAGACCACATACACACACACTTAAACTCTACACACTGCTCCCAGCAGACCACATACACACACACTTAAACTCTACACACTGCTCCCAGCAGACCACATACACACACACACTTAAACTCTACACACTGCTCCCAGCAGACCACATACACACACACTTAAACTCTACACACTGCTCCCAGCAGACCACATACACACGCACTTAAACTCTGCACACTGCTCCCAGCAGACCACATACACACACACACTTAAACTCTACACACTGCTCCCAGCAGACCACATACACACACACTTAAACTCTACACACTGCTCCCAGCAGACCACATACACACACACACTTAAACTCTACACACTGCTCCCAGCAGACCACATACACACACACTTAAACTCTACACACTGCTCCCAGCAGACCACATACACACACCTTCAATGTAACCTAACAATGTGCAATATTTTCAATTCCCCATGTACAATTTAAAGTTAATGTGCAATTATCTGTAAATAATATTCTTCTTCTTCAGAGTTTTTGATAAGATAATGGATGGCTGGATGAAAGTTGTGGCATGAAGCAAAATGCTATGTATGAAAAAGTGAATTACGGCGGATGAGGAGATAACCGAGCAGAGGGACAGTGAGAAATGTTGGCAGGACGTTCATGTAATCTACTTGGCTAATGCTAGCATTGTTTGTAGCATATTCACTGTCATGACTATTGTTTATCTAATAAAGTTTATAAATAAGAGTTAAGAGTAAGACGAGATGAAAATACACAGATTCTAGATGTTGTCATGTTGCACAAACGCAATGTGTATATTTAACAGAAGACATAGAGAAAGAGTTTAAGGTGGGCTGTTCTGAATCATATGATTCCCAGTCTGAAAACAAGTATCACTCTAGCACTGCTCTCTGATAACCTTTGGAGTGGTGAGAGGAACTACCACTAGACACGCCAACTGCTTTCCCGTATCATATTCCTTTATTATATAAGAGCTGCTGTCTTGTCATGAGATCATGAGAGCAGGCTTCATCCAATAGAACCGTGTATGAATTATGGCACTGTTTTGTTTTCACAATGCACAAATCAATCAGACCATAAAACGAACTCTCTAGGTGGTCCCAGCTTGGTTAGTTTTTGGGGGCGTTTAGAGGGGTCTGAGTTCGTTTGACGTGTTCACAGAAAACTCAGGGTGCACTTTAAATGCCAACAGGTGTGAAAAAAACAACGCTTTAAGAAATTGTAGTTAATATGAAGTAACTAAGTCAAGGGAAGATCTAGAGGACCAGGAAAACTCTCAAATAGAAGTGGTCATTTGATAAGCAAAGCAAAACCCCCCATATGACCACAAAGAATAAAAAACAAGTATCTCCAAAATGACAAGAAACCAAACATGTTCTTTAGTAATGTAAGTGAATGGAACCAGATTTTCTTCCAAGGTATTTTGGAGCATTTCTGTTGGTCCATCCTTAATAAAACTTTCACAGGATATAAAGGGCAGCTGTTGTGTTTGAATGATGTAGAAATATAAAAATGGACAGTGATATACATTGAGCTTTAGCTGACACAGGAATAATAATACACTGCCCTACTGCACAGGGTCAGCAGAAGAACTGAAGCCTAATCACAAAAGTACATATCCATAGAAATCAATGTAAACTTTACAGTCATTTGCAAATGCATTAGTAAAACTATAGTCATATACTATTACTGCACTGCAAGTTACAGTAACTACACTGTAAACCAGCAAAGGTGTTAGTAAAATAACAGCAGTTTACAGCAATGATCACAATATTAACTGCAATAACATCCTTTTACATCAATCTTAACTCTGTACAGTCAGCCAACTCTGACTGTAACGTTTACAGCAAATCTTTTTACATTAGTTTTCAGCAGGTATAGAGATGTTAAACTATACTACACTAATATGTGAAAGTACAAATTACTGTGTAAAGTGGTGTATTTCTTGTGTAAAGTGTTTACTTTAGTGCAGCGGCAGACCCACAGTCTTTTATACATCTTTTATACACAGAGGTCCCACTCTGTAAACTTTACAGTCATTTACTACAGCAAGGTTTAGTAAATCACCAGTAACGTCTGAGTATCCACTGAGATGAACTACTCCTGCACTTTACAGTTACTGCTATATGTTGTATCAACTGTGCAGTCAGTGTAAAGTTGTACAGTTTACAGTATTTTTATTGTTTCTCCACTTTATTGAAGTTACTCTGCAAGTCTGTTGCCTCGGTAAAGCCGTACACCACAATATCACTACTGCTCTGTTACTGTTATACTCATTTGTAACTCCGCTGCCAGTAAAGACTGTAAAGTTTACAGTAAAGTTGTCACTATTTCTTTCAATAAGGTCCAGTGAAGCTGCGTATGTGTGTTCGTACCTGAGCGCTCGTCCTGAGCTCAGACAGGCAGCCAGGCGCGTCCACATGTCCCGCGGGCGGCACTCAGTCCCAGCAGGAGAAGCCTGGAGGAGAGAGAGGACGCAGACATGGTAGAAACACTCCACCACAGAGGGAGGATAGAGAGAGGCAGAGCGAAGAACTGACTGGGCTTTTCTACATGGAGGTGTTTTATTATGCACCTCCTTCTCCTCCTCATCACATGCCACTCTTATTCATAATCTCTCTCTTCCCCACTCTCCCCCTCTCTCACTCATTCATTATCTCACTCTTCCCCACTCCCTCTCTCTCACTTACTCATAATCTCTCTCTCTCTCTCACTCATTCATAATCTCTCTTTCCCACTCCCTCTCTCTCTCTCTCTCACTCATTCATAATCTCATTCTTCCCACTCCCTCTCTGTTTTTCATTTATAATCTCTCTCTGCCCCACTCTCTCTTCCCACTCCCTCTCTCTCTCACTCTCAGACTTCCCCTTTTTCTTTGTAATGTGAACTCTCAGCCTTCTTCTCTCTTTCTCCCTTTTTTCATTTTTCATTTAGTCTTGGCTTTTTTCTTTCTCTTACTCTTTTCTCTCTTCTTTCTTTGTTTTTCATACTGTGTTAGCATTTCTCCCTCTCATTCTTTCTCAGCCCTTCTCTCTCTCTCTCTCTCGCTCTCTCAGAACCACACTGTAAAAAATGTACTGTAGAATTTACAGTAAATAACAGGCAAAAAAGTTGCCAGTAATCTACTGTAAAAAGTGTTGTTAATTATTGTAAAAGTAAAAAATTATTATGTTGCTGTAACTTAGATTACAGGTTTTTCCTGTATTGTATTCTTGTGGTTTTTACAGTAACCTCTTGTAATCCAGTTTAAAGCAATTTTCTGTAATATAGTATTATACAGTACTTTACTGGCATTAAGAGTTGCCAACAAATTACTGTAAAAACCTTAAAAAGACAGTTATCTACAGTAAATAATATTTAACCTAAAAAATTAGAAAATTCATAAATTCTAGCCATTAATTCTAACCATATCCTAGCCATATCAATTTTCACCAATAAATTAAATAAAACTGCATTAGAATTTCTTCACAAAAGAAGACAACCACACTATTACAAAGTCAAACATTTATTAATAATGTAAAATGGAGCAGGTTATACCTTTAACACTGTAAATCAATTTATTATTTAGTTTTAAAGCAATTAATATTAACACAGCATGTTGGCTTTAGCAAATCAACCTAACTAGACTGAACAAAGTATAATTTGTAGTTGTACTACTATAACCTTATATAGAGTAATTCCATTTGTTCCAGAAGAAAATAGTCATTAAGAGTAGTTTGGTGTGATATACTACACAATTTAAAATGAGGGTCATTAGCTTGCCAGTAGAAGTAACGCTCAGTAACTTTAGTTTCAAACCTAAATGAAAGACTGATAATTAGTTGTCCTCAAGTCCTCGGTCTTCTTTCCATGAAGTCAAGGCTTCGTCCAGAATGCCAGAGCGGTGAAATCCGTCAGTACAAACTCCCTTCAAAATGGATTTCCTATCAGGAATAATGTTCACACACGTCAGCTATTCATCCTTGCAAACACTGAAAATTACCAGCTGGCTAGTTAAAGATTTCATTATTCAGTCAGTGTATTTAAATGCATTAGCTTTATAGTATACTTTAATAAAATGAGGAGGAAAAAGGTTAAATAGTCAAACAGCTAGAACTAACTGTTACTAGAAGTTCTCAAAACTTAGCGCTCCTCCACTGAACAGCTCGGTAACAAATAGCGACTACCAGGATGAAAGAGGTGATAGACTCGGCTAGACAGTAAAACTCTGTTTAAAATAAAAACGGAGAGAAGAGGAAAACGATTCTGAAGTTTGTTCAGGTGGTGCCGCGATTGATGCAGCAAACTTATCAACGAGCAGCAAAGCACGGCAATACTTTAAAGTCTGGTGAAAACGAAGGAGCACACTTTAACTCTTTATGGCCAGCCACACATCCAAACTCAACCAAGTGTGACAATTTTTAATGAAAATACAAAAGTCTGAGTGCTAATCTTCCCACACAACGTTTAAAAACACACACGCTGTCGTGCACCTTCTGTGGCTAAGTCCTAAATGTCGCTCTACACTTAGCTATAAACGAGGGCACTAGGCTGGCTGGTCATCTACTTCCATTATCACGTAGGGAGCAAACAAAGTGAGAATTAAGCAATTCTGGATTTAACCGAAATAGAATACCACATATTTAGCACTAGCCGACCGACAGGGTATAAATTAAGCGTTAAACACTTACCCTCGTTTTAAAATGAGCTTGAAACAATAAATACACTCTTGAAAAGTGTACTGTTAGCTCAAAAAAAGAATGGCCTTTCACTATTTCGGCACACAGAGACTGTGGAGATTTTTGTGCTGATGTAACTCCAGGTAAAGAGTAGCCTGGCGAGTAGCCGGTACCTGAGCGAGATGCGTCCTCTGGTGGAAAAGCGCTTGACGCTACCTGGCTGTTCTAGCTACCAAGCTAGCGGTGTCCATAAGTGACACGAGTAATAATGTCCCCAGTTTATTTTTACACGGTAAATAGTGACTAGCCATCAGTATATTATTCGTATGTTAACATATTTTTCCAGATAGATGTGACTTTTAAGTAATATACACTTAAACTTACCAGCTTTGCCTTATGAAAAATGGCGTTTCCAGGCTCTCTTCTCCTCTCTTCTCCTCTCTTCTCCTATCTTCTCCTATCTTCTCCTCTCTCTTCTCTTCTCCTCTCTTCTCCTATATTCTCTTCTCCTCTCTCCTCCTCTCTTCCCGCACAATTAATTCAAGACTTTTACAGTGCATTACTGTAAAACTGCTTTGAGCACAACCCTGCCTGTAGTTGAAAAAATACAGTAAAAACTACAGCATTTCTTTGCAGTGCATGTAACAAAAAGCTTTCCTGCAGTTCTCAACATAAGCTTCTCAAAATAATACAGAAAGTGTAGCGTAGACATACACCAGCAGAATCACCAGAGTAATTTTTTATTTAACTATATTTTAACCAACACGTTAGGACAATAAGCGATTCTGAACGACCAATAAATCTGGCACAAAATTGTTAAGAAATATTTATATTTTTATTGGTTCATTCAATACATCAATGTGACAATTTCCGTTTTAACCCAGAAGAGGGCGACAAAGCCTTAAGGCCTATTCACACCATGAAGTTTTCAGATGCTCACATTAGAACTTCAGCTGTAGCTCCTGAATGAAGTGTTAGTCAGGGTGCACGTCCATCACACAGAGTAAAAGAAAAATGATAAGTACTTAATGACAGTACATATAATTTGAATTGATATGTACTGGAGTGCCCATAATATGTGTCCATATATTTTGTATTTTTACCTTTATATGTGTTCCCAACAACAATATAAAAACATTATAATTCCCAACAATAATTATAATTTGCTGTATTTTATAAGGTCAGGTTGGGACTTGTAGCTGTTGTGAAACACTCAAAAGGCCCCAAAATGTGGCATGATACACTGAACATGGATCTGAACTGTTTGACTGTCAAGTTGTGCTGAACATTATCAACATTAACTTTAACATTAACTTTCAACTGAAACTCTATCTGAGATCACCCAGCAGAACTCAGCAGTTCATGAGCCAATGGCTGTGCTTGTAGGCAGAGATTGAGGTCAAACAATGACTACACTGCTCCCCCTACTGGCCAGTTAAAAGTATGATGACTGTAAAAAACAGGAGAAAGGGGTTCCACACAGTGGTGCTCTCGTGAGGACTGAACAGCATGCTCTTCTTTATTCTGTTCTATTGTTTATTCTATGCAATTCTATCTTATTTCTCTTAGTAAATAACTGTTAACTGTCTGTGTGCTTTTCTGGTCTGTCCAGTATGTTATGTCACCAGTGCAGATTTCTTGTATGTGTAACATACTTAGTTTGTGTTCAGTGTAAAGTTATGTATACCAGACTGTTAACCAGTGAATATGACTTCATTCTGGAAAACACAGTCCTGCTTTTTCTTTGCTGTGTTAAAAAGTATATACGTCTAATAGAATCAGATACATCATTTTTACATTCACTACGAGCTTAAAAATAAAAGATTACATTACACATCACATCTCATAAACTCTTGTATTATCTAGTATGCAGAGTTTATTAGTTGTAAATGAGACTTTGTTAGAAGTTCAAGCTCAAATTTCAAGTCGGAAAACCAGTATTTCCCAGTTTCTGACACCATAATCTCTCTCTCCCCCCTCTCTTTCTTTCTTTCTTTCTCTCTCCTTTGCACTCAGTCATAATCTCTCTATTTCAAAATTCCCCCACCCTCTTTATCTTTATCTTAACTCTCTTTCTGAGTTACTCTCTCTTTTTGTCACTCAAACTCTCAGCCTCTCTTCTTCAGAGTTTTAGACTTTTATTATGTATATAGTATATACTGTACTGTTTATTGATCTATTGTTTGTACTGAGTGCTTTTCTCTGCCTTTGCTGCTGTAACTCTGTGAATCTCCTCACTGTGGGACTAATAAACAATTATCTTATGTGTACCTTTATGTTAATTATGCAATGCCATTGTTGGAATGTAATCTTTCAGTGAGTTTTCGGAATAATTTTGGATAAATGTTATTTGTGTACAATATTCCTATTACAATATAAGATTTCAGGATTCACAACTTAAAGAAAAAAAGTCACACTCTGAATGTTTTAAAAAGGGACTGATCCTATTCAGCTTTTTCCTGAATAAGAACAGATTACGATTAACATAAAAACCAGAAAAGAATCAGAAGATACCATGATATGATGTTGATTCCAAACCTGACAGAGTAAACTTATACAGCAGAGTAAATGAACTGACTTTATTAGAACAGAAACTGACAGACTTTTAGTTTTAATCACATTATTATTATATCAGTGTTAGAACTCCATATAGAACCACAGAGTCAACAGTGTTAACCTCCCACATTGTTGACAATCATTAAAAAATCTGCTCTCTCTCGTACAAAATTCCAGTTTAACCCCTAAAATTAACCAACAAGATAAAAAACAGGAAACCCAAAAACCTGGTTTGTGTTAGTGCTATCAGGGTCGCAGACGAGCTTCTAACAAAGAAGATAAACTTTCTACAACATATGTTTATGTAACAATAAACAAAATATATATTAATTTCTCAAATAATCTGATTTTAACTGCAATAATTGAAGAGATCTTAAATCTGCAGTGATCATTTCAGTGTTGATCAGTATTTCAGTATTGATCAGTATTTCAGTGTTGATCAGTGTTTCAGTATTGATCAGTATTTCAGTATTGATCAGTATTTCAGTGTTGATTGAACTGATTCACTGATACACTAAACTGCTCTGCTGTGATTTTCACAGGCCTGGTGTCAAAGGTACAAAATAGTGGATAAACTCTCTCAGTGAATGTGTGTGTGAAAGTGTGTAAGTGTGTGTTAGTGAGAGGATCAGTGAATGAGAGTTTTCCTCTGTTCCAGTCCAGCTGAACTCTGACCTTCTGCAGCTCCTGTTCTACTAAGAGGGGAGCGGACGGCTGTGGTGAAGAACGGGCTCCATATTCACCACTGTTATACCACACATACCACACTCCACTCCTGGAGGTTATATCTCCCTTCCTCTGAGCAGACTCTGTCATCACACCCAGTACCCAGTCTCCACTGTCTCCAACTTCAACATCCCAGCAGTGTGTTCCTGAGTTGAAGCCCTCAGAACCCAGAACACAAGCAGAGATATCAAATCTCTCTGGATTATCAGGAAGCTGCTGTTCCTCCTGAGTGTTTCTCAGACTGGTCAGATCATCAGACAGGATGAGTTTAGGATGAGCAGTGTTGGGATCCAGAGTTACAGGAGCTGAAGAATAAAAATATAAACATGTAATAAACACATAAATACACAAATTTCAATTCAGTATAATCTCCCACTGTAAACAATACTGTAGATTAATTTACTAACAGCAGAGTTATCAGGTAGTTACTGTAATTCATATTTACAGCACTGATACAGTAATGTTTGTTAACAGTAATGATTTTTTGTTCTGTAGTTTTAAATTCAGTTCAGAACTGTATTCTTACAAGACTACATACTGATATTTTATTACATTTATTATATTTTGAGAGGTTAATAATTAAACAGCATTAAACAGACTCTGAAACAGCTGTGTTAATGTTAAACGCCAGACAAGTTCTTCACCATCATCAAATATCACATATAATCACCAAACATGTTCAGATGAGCGTCCTGGAGTGTTTGTATGAGTGAAGGGGATCAGAATTCAGTACAACACCAACAACAACAACATCAGAAAAGAATGAAGCATGTTGACGAGGTAGAGTTATACTGCAGGATCAACTTTCAAGTCTTATTTAACTCCACAACTCTGTGAGGCAGTGATAACACAGATAAGGTTACAGTCTACATCACAATCTTTCATCAAGAACACTGACAGGGATGAACACTCATTCATTTCCTGTTAGCTGTGAGACTGTTTCCCTTCCTCACTTCCTCCGACAACATCTTCCTTCATCTCTTCACAGCTTCTGTCATGATGTGTATGCTGGGATTACCGAGCGAGCTTACTCTCAGAGCTAGCTGAAGACTCGTAGTAGTTTGTGTGAGACATGGTTCTGCATTAATATATAATAACAATAATAGCAACATAATAATAAATCATAATGTATTTAAGGCAGAACAGATCACAGATCAAGATATTAAAACATTCATTATAATAATCTACTCATCACGACAGTCAGTGTTTAATAGTGAAACAGGATTTGTGATGGAGTGAAATTTTAGTGGATCTGCCCCAAAATATGTGGAGGGATGAAAGGAAGGATTGAAAACTCACTGAACTGAACGATCTCCTGCATCTTCTTCCAGACTGTGAACTTCAGGTTGGCCAGGTGTTTCCCCACATGGATCAGTGCTCCTGAAAGGCTCTCTAGATCCTGCAGTGTCACCTGAGCTCTGGAAGAACATTCAGGACTCAGTGCTGCTGAAGGTTTGAGTTCAGAACCACAGAAAAGAGAGAGACAGGAGACAATAACACTCACCTTTTCACTGTGACCTTGTAGTTCTGTAAAACAGTGAGAGTGACATCAGTGAACGTGTTTCTTCATTCATTTACAAAATAAGCATCACTTTCACACAGTGTACATACCACAGGGCTCATATGTATGAACTGTATGTAGAAAGTGACGCATGCACATGTTTCTAACTTTGTCTGAACGTATGTTTCTCATCAGATTCATGAAAAACCACCCATGCACCTGTTTCTCATCATAAATCACAGAAAATGACCATAAATAACCCATTAATAGTGATTTTTCTATTTTTTATATAAACAGCATATAAAGATATTCTTTCATCTGATTGGTCAGAGGTGAAGAAAGTGGTCAAATCTGTGAATATTCTTATATATTTTCAGACATTACTCTTCCCAGTGAACTCATAATATATAACTATGTAGTGAAAAGTACATCATTACAGTTCTGCTTTACTGGATTCAGTTCTGTAGAGATTATTAAAACAAGATCAGTGAATTCTGCAGTACCTCTGATTTCCACTAGATGTCAGTATTGTTTTAATTCTCCTCCAAAATAGGAGCGCATCCCTTCTACAGTATGTGGAGTTCTCACATCAGCTTTCACTTTCATATATACTGACTTTACACAGATGCTCTGCATTACTTGTGTGTGGTTCCAGAGCTGGAGTTGTATGATACAGTCAAATGTGCTACACTGTGTGTTCTGGTACTTGTAGTGTGTATATTTCAACTCAGTCTTTCAAACCACCCAAAAAAATGATGCTTTGAAAATAATTAAATCAGATTGCTTAAACAGAAGATGGTGTAATAGAACTGTGCACCCAACAACACACAAACATTGGTGACTTCTTTTCAAAAGCTTGCTCGCTCTGTTTGGAGTCCTTTGTGTTGTCTTAGTGTGTCCTCTTCTACACTAGAGAGAGACCGTTTTTGTGCTGCTGGTGCTCCTCCCCTAAAAAACTATAGCTGTGTGCAAACATGGAGGAGTACATGCTATGGAACTCCCCCGCCACAGGCTCCTTAATGTCTAAGCAAGCAGCCACCAGGTGGACCAGAGGTGAAGCGTGATTCAATAAAGGTAAAGACAGTTTTTGGCCTGTCCTGTAAAGCTGCAATTTTGGAGATACTTGTTTTTCTTTGAACAGCGACGATATAAAACAGCATATAAAACTCTGCTCCATCGTACGGGACGTCTTTAAAGGTCTTCCTAGGCACATTTGTTGAATATGTGTAGCTTCAAATACATCTGTGGGAGATGAGCTGGCACACTGTTGAAGAGCTAAAAGGTAAAAGTGGCTACAGTACCAATCTCTTAAATTAGTTCAAACTGCAGACGCACAGAATAAAATATAAAAAATGAATTAATTTAATATAAAATAATTTATATTTGAACTACTATTAAAAACAATGAGGTATTCAGACGACGGGTATTAGAAAACTTGGGTACAGGATTATGATTAAACCCAAGGCATTTGAGATAATCATTTATAGGGTGCTTTCTAATCGCAGGTATGTGTCCAAAACCCAAACAAACACTTTTAATCAGTAGGTCCGATGGCAAACCATTATAAAACATATTGTAGTTTGGGTGTTCTGAGTGTTTTGTTAGCTACCAAACTGAACGTTTAATAATTTTATATATTTAACAATAAATGTACAGCATCATTTCAAACGAAAGGATTTTGACCAGTTTGGTGGAATGACCCAGTGAATGATCCTCACCTGTAAGAAAGAAACATCTTCAGCTCCCATCTCCTCCTCTATGGCTCTGATTGTGTCTGAAAGTGCTGATATCTCTCTGTTCATCTTCTCAATCTTCTCCTTCATCTTCTGACTCTTCTGCTCCTCTTCCTCCCTCAGTGCTGATATCCTGGCTGCCTCTTCATCTCGTAGAAACTGGTGGAGCTTCTCAAACTCCTTCTTAATCTGTCTCTCTGTGTGTTGGGTCTGAGTCTGGAAGGAAGCAGTAAATCAGATGAAGTAATGAATGATTATGTGAGGATGTGGTTCAGAATCAGAATCTCAGAAGAGTTTATTATTCTGACCTTTATATGATCAGCAGTTTGATCCAAATTCAGCTTAAACTGTTTAAAGGTGTCCAGTTTCTTCTTCAGGGGCTTCAGTGCAGTTGTGAGTTTCTCCTGAAACAAATCAGTTTAGTTGTAAGTAGTCATGTGCTGGTATATCATATACAGTATACAGAGATATTAATGATTTACGGTAACAATTATTGTGGAAATTCCAAAATATCATCACTGCAATTTAAAAAGTGGCATATTTCACTCAGAGACCAGAGACACACAGCAGCTGTGCTTTAACAAGCTCTCACCATCACTGCTGTGTGGCTCTCTGACTGTGTGCTACTGTCTCCGCTGTAAACAAAAAGAGGGTCTACCATTGCAATGAACTGAAGTGTCAGTGGTACAATACAGATGTTCTCTATAATCTTTAAACGAGTTCTCGAGCAGCTTTGCTCAGCGTTTGACACTAAAGAGACTGAAGAGACGAGCAGCTCCACCTTTATTAGCATCACAACCTCAACAGTGACCTGTAAGTAGCAGCCATGCTGTGTGAGTGTATCGCTGTGTGCTGGTTGAAGCAGATCATCTTAAACTGAAAGGTTCACAGTGAGAACTTTAATCTACTTTGTGTTTGATGTCCAGATGAAAGTGAGTAGCTAGTATAGGTAATGTTAGCAAGTTTCAAGTAAATAAACAGTATGAGGGTGGAGCTTATTTACACAGAGGTTCACTTTATCTTGTGTATGTAAATATGCTGCTTCTGTGTGATCACCACAGTGTCTCACTGTAAACCAGCCAATCAGAGCAGAGCTCATTAAATTTTTCATAACCTTCGTAACACATAGCTTGTTTCATTCTAAGATCAAATCACAGGGTGTAAATGGGCGTGTAAAACAGCATCTGGGTATTTTTCACCAACAGCCCCTACCTTCTATAAACACATTCAGTGGCACCTTAAAGGATTTTAAACTGTGGGGTAACTACCGCAACCAGAAACACTGAACTGTTATCTGTGTTTCACTCGTGTGTTCTCTCTCTGTCATGCTGCGTTGCCAGATTCAGTTTTCAGAACAATGGGGAGTTTGAAATTTTGAAAATACAGCGCAGGTGGCAGGTGAAATGACTGTTATTTGCTTGGAGTACTCTGAAAATGAGCTGCAGTAACAGAAAAAGGTGAACTCTCCTTGAATAAATATTGATCCTGGTGTTGAAATGATGGCAACTGTTCCAATGCTGTTCCTTTACTTTCGTTACCTTTTTATTTATTCTGTTTTTATGAATTTTGAATTCTGATTTGTGAGCAATATTGTTTCAAGTCTGTAGACCAAACTGAAAACCTGTCTGCAGAATGTTTAACTGGAATTTCGTTTGATAGTCATAATGAAAAAAAATTTTGGTTTTTGGTTTTGTGATAGAGCGTGTTCCCCCAACTGCAAAATGTGGCCAGGAAAACACCCTTTATGTGTAGAGTCGGGCGAATGGTCTGGAGCACTGGATAAAAACAGCAGAGACGCAAAGTTAGTCCGTCACCTTTTTATAGCCAGTCACCACCAAAAACACACAGCGCGCCGATAAAGCAATAAAGAGAAAAAAAAAAGAAATAAACATACAAACGAAACAAAAAAGAAACGGCCTCTCAACAGAGGTATAAGGCTAAGACTATAAAGTCATAAGTCACAGAACCTTTACTGGCCTACACAGGCATTACCTCTCCCAGGCAGCTTAAGCAAAAAGACCCCTTCCTCTATCATTGGGAGGTATAAATACGGGTTGCCCCTCCCTGGCATATACCACAGTCAATTGCAGGTTAAAACATCACATCCCAATTTTTTACACAAAGCCCAAAACCTTAAACATGGCAATTTCACGGCACATGGTCTCATCACAAACAATAGCTGTTACTGGAATAAATAGTAAACCTGTATACAATAATCAATACACATATTTTCCGACACTCTTCCTCCCCTCCCCGTCTACATAGGTTGGACTCACCCAGGTAAGTTAAATTCAGGAGCTACCCCACTGGTACTCTTTTGGGACCCTGAAGGCAAGTACTAACAGTGCCAATTTGAGAAAGTTAAGAACATATGCCTGAGTATCTTTGGTAATGGGTAGGGGTCACCTACATTATTACAGGTTTCATTTTCAAATATTCTTATTTCACTGTATGTGTATTCTCTAAATACTCTGCTGTTCCTGTGCTGTGTTTCTCTGTCTGCCCGAGCTGCCTGTGTGAAAGCTCTGATAGCACAAGCACCAAAATGAAGAGCAAGACGTTCCATATCACTCCTGTCATTCAGAGGTAGTGTTTAAATTAATATTTACACTAAATAACGAAGCTATTAACATGATGAGCAGATTATTTACTATTTTCTTATGTATAATCATGATGTTAAGCAATAACAGTAACATAATACTAACACAAAAGTGATAATCACTAATTAATTTTACATTTTTATATTATATTTATCCATAATTTCACAATTAATGGAATTTAGTGAACATGTGTAACTTCTGATAAAGTGTGGTCATTCATAGCCTACCTTGTAGTCGAGTGCTGCTTCCTGAAGGGGGAGAAATTTGTGGCCGGTGTGTTTTTTAGAGTCCCGACACACCAAACACACAGGCTGTAGATCATCCAGACAGAAGAGTCTGAGTTTCTCACTGTGCTCACTGCAGATGTTTTCAGATCCTGCTGAAGTTCTCTGACTTCTCTCCTGTAAGAAACTCTCACACAGGTTCTTTAAAGCCAGGTTTATAGGAGGTTCCTCTATTGAAGATCTTCTCCTACAAACTGGACATTCTCTGGATCCTTTGGTTTCCCAGAACTTCTGCAGACAGTCTTTACACACACTGTGGCTACAGAGCAGAAGAACAGGATCCTTGAAGATCTCACAGCACACAGGACAGGAGAAATCCTCCTCTGAGAAAGATTTAGAAGCCATTTTCTTTAACTGCTGTTCTCTTCCAGTGAGAATACTCAGACTTTCACTTTCAGTTCTGTGAAACACTCTCACTCTGATCTCTGGATTGTTTCAGGTGGATTTGTAGATCCAGTTATTGATTCTTTCTCTTCAGAGTAATTCTCCAGTTCCAGAATTCTCCATAAACACGCATACAAAATAGACTCAAAAACAGTACAAAACAGTACAGAGTGTAAAGGTCTGCAAACACCTCACACTCAGCACTTCCTCAATGGGTGGGGTTTCAGTAGGAGGCGTTTCAGTAGGAGGAGTTTCAGTAGGAGGAGTTTCAGTGTGAGGGGTTTTAAAGAGGAAAGGCTAAAATTAATGCCAGACAGAGCAGAAAACAGATTAATAATAAAAAAAACCCTCATAATTTAGGGTCGTTCCCCACCAACTCACCTAAGGCCTGTCCAGTCAGATTATGGCCTCCCATTAATTATTTCAAGCAAAAACTTCAGCTGAATGTTTTAGGTGGAGTCAAACCAGTCCAACATGAGAGGATGTAGAAGTAGCACTGCCGCCCCATGCCATATTCTAACCACTTATGAACACCATGTAAGAACAGGAAGCCAATAAAATGAAAAAGCGACAAACTGTGTTTACTCATAAGAATTTTCCGAAGCTTTCTCTTCCGAAGCAGGTCCTTTTCTTAATGCAGTGCCATTTGAGGTAACAAAGTATTTAATACTGGATTTTATATTTTCCTTCACATAAAGAGATTTCTCCAGATTCCCTGAAAATTTCCATATTCTGCACCACAGAGGGAGAAACACCTCAAATTGTTGAAAATGCTCATTCAGAGACGTTCCTCTTAAATTACTGACATTTCTTTATGTAAAGTGAGACTCATACAGGACTGGGCCTTTACTGGTGCTTCTCTTTTTTGTGAGCACAACTGCATCACCTGTAACTCACCTGTTTTCAGAACATTTCATGGCTTTTCTATCCTTAGGTTTCCCCTGTTCCAAACTATGCAGTATATTTTGAAGGTGTATTTACAATAAATAATTAATTTGAAAGGTTAAACAATGAATATCTTGTCTTTACACTGTTTTAATTTGAAAACAGGTCAAAGAGAATGTACAAATTATGGTTTTCAGGATTTTGGGGTTTTAACAGGACAATAACAACATTGTATTAAAGTCTGATATATAATAACATATAATAAGAAAAAATGAAAAGTTCATATATTTTGTTGGTACAGCTGGGCTGGCTATTAGATATTTAGGTAGCATTAGCTTATTTACCACTCGTTAAGTGTGAACATATTGCGTTACACAATCAGAGCCATAGAGGAGGAGATGGGAGCTGAAGATGTTTCTTTCTTACAGGTGATGATGGTTTAGTCAGTTTATTAAAGGTGAAAACTCTCACGTTCAGAAATGATGTAGATTTTATTGGCTACAGTACAATGACTCTCACAGACAATACATTAAATTACATTCTCTTAGCTCTTTAGATTAAAACTTTTGTCTGTTTCAGTGCAGTGTTAATGCTGTTAACAAATACTATGTAAACATATTCATTAGTAAAGCATTGGTTCTGTTAGCACACAGGAGATATCTGTCTTCTGGTTTTTCTGCCAAAATGTCTTTTTAGTAAAATCCTAACTCTTTCTCTTTCACTGTTATGTACAGAAATTCTAGGATCTTGAAAGTCAGTAAATAATAGTAGTTAAATCTAAACCGTGTAGCAGAACTAAAGCTAAAATAAATATAAACTAAAACTTACAATAATTAAATGACTAAAATGTGCTGTAAGTGATTTAGTATGTTTTTTCTTGTATATCTTTGCTGCCCAAAGAAAAACATATAAAAACATTTTCATATTTTTATATAATTTAAACAGCCGTCTTTATATGAACGGACCAATAGAAATGCTCCAAATCGTCTGGAATAAAAGTAAAGAATGTTTCTGAAGTCTTATGTTACTATTTTAGGGAAACTTGTTTTTCCTTGCACAATGATGATGTACTAAAGACCCTTTAGCTCACATGTCAAATTGATGAAAGAAAAAGTATGAACCCTTTGAAATTACCCAAGTGTAGACAAACTCAATGTGCTTAACCTAATACCACACAAACAATTATAATATTTCAGGGAGATGATTTAGTATTGTGTTTACTCTCCGTAGAAATGTGCGCCCCACCAAGTTGACTTCAAAAGCACAAATCTGGTTTGAGGGAATCCTTGGAACTGGTTAACATCTCTGTTCATGAGTCTACCATACGCAAATCATTGAACAGGCATGGTGTCCATGGCAGGACACTACGGAGGAAGCTGCTGCTTTCCAAAAAAAGAGTACCAAAGACACTCCACAACGCTAAATGTTTTGTGGACTGATGAAACCAAGGAAGAACTGTTCGGGAGGAACACACAGCACATATGTATGGTGTAAAAAGGGCACTGCATACCAACATGAACACATCACCCCAATGGTGAAGTATGGTGGTGGGAGCATCCTGATTTGTGGCTGCTTTGCTGCTTCAGGGCCTGGACTGCTTGCCATCATCGAGGTAAATATGAATTCTCAAGTTTATCAAGGTATCATACAGAATAATGTCAGGGTGGCTGTCTGCCAGCTGAAGCTCAGTAGAAGTTGGGTGATGGACAATGACCCTAAACATGGAAGTAAATCTACTACACAATGGCTTCAAAAGAAAGAAAATCAGCCTTTTGGATTGGCCCAGTCAGAGGCCAGACCTAAATCCAATAGAGATGCTGTGAAATGACCTGAAGATAGCTGTTCACTCCAGACATCCTAAGAATATGGCTGAGCTGAAGCAGTTCTGTAAGGAAGAATGATCCAAAATTCCTCCTGAATATTGTGAAGGTCTGATCAGCAGCTACCAGAAACACTTGTTGGAGGTTATTGCTGCCAAAGGAGGTTCGACCAGTTATTAAATCCAAGGCTTCACTAACGTTCTCCACCAGCACTGTGAATGTTTAATGGATGAGTCCAATACAAACATGAAATATTGTAATTGTTTGTGTGGTATTAGGTTAAGCCCATTGAGTTTGTGTTTGCTTGGGAACAACATTGTACTTTAATATACTGTTCTCATTATTTAAAGATTAAACCAATTAAATATGTGTATTTATGTGTTTATTACATGTTTATATTTTTTCTTCAGCTTCTGTAACTCTTGACCCCAACACTTCTCATCCTAAACTCATTCTGTCTGATGAACTGACCAGTGTGAGGTTTGTTCATGAGGAACAGCAGCTTCCTGATAATCCAGAGAGATTTGATGAATATAAATATGTTCTGGATTCTGAGAGCATCAACTCAGGAACACACTGCTGGGATGTTGAAGTTGGAGACACTGCGGTCTAGTTACTGGGTGTGATGACAAGGTCTGCTCAGAGGAAGGGAGATGTAAACTCCAGGAGTGGAGTGTGGTGTGTGGGGTATAATAATTTTAAATATGGAGCCTGTTCTACACCACAGCCACTTACTCTCCTCTCAGTAGCATCTGTATTTTCACATTCAAGTAGCACCATCTAAACACTGTATACTTATCATTCTTAATGCTTAGAATGTATAAACATGGAAAGTAATGCAGACTTCAAATTATATTATTATAAACAATTTAATATTCCTTTTGGTCACTACTAAAACTACCATAACACTACTAAACTTTACCAGACTTCATTTTCATGTACTGTGAACATGTAACAGGATTGAATTGCTTATTAATCTAATTAAAAATTAACAAGTATATAAACAACTGTTATGAAGACATTTGACATGGGATTTTTAATCATTTGATTTGAATGAAGTAAAAACAGCACATCTTGTAAAACATGCTGCTTAATTGTAAATAAAATCTTAATATTTCAACTTACAAACCATTTGCTAATTTATTACATCAGTAAATATTATTTTTAGTGAAGGAAAATATTTAGGCAATTACACAGCAATTAAACTTAAATGTTACCCTCAAAAAAATCTTGTAAAAAATGTTAAATCTTTTTTTAACATGTCATGATAAACAAATGAACTTCAACATCAAATAAATTCTATATGATGTCCAGAATGGAGTGACCAGAAGTTGTGACTAAATCTCTTCACTACTAGACTAGACTACTACGGTAACAGTGTACTCAGCAGTTGGCTTCATCTATTGAGGGAGAAATGGTCAGTTAAACAACAAGACACAGCAAAGACCACTGAACTTTTCTTTTTTAATAGATGAGAAGCAAACACAGCGTCCAGCACAACCACATCACATCACACTGCAGCAACAATGACCCGCTATAAGAGGCAGCTTGTCTATATGTTCCAGTTCATTTGATTTATATAACATATTTTAATAGTACTGGACTTGTTCAGTACAGTACAGAAACAGATGAAGAGTTAATCACTGTCAGTAAGGATAGTGTTGTTTTCCTGAAATACAAACCTGTTGTTGTAAATTCTTTCTAAACATACGCAGCAGCAGCAGCAGCCGAGGAGGAAAACCTCTTCAGCTCTTCAGAGACAGTTAAATCAATACTATACAATCATACTATTTAGTTAGTGTTCATTACCCCAACACATGGAAACAGAGTAGTATGTACAAAAATAATAACACAGTGATCATATAGTGGTTAAATATTTCTCAACTTACTAAACATTATGAATAATATTTGACATATTATCAATGGATTATAGATTATTTTCTTACACACTGATGTCTCCGTAAAATATACAGTACAATTTATACTTTGTCATAACAAAATAAAACAATACAGAAAATGAACTTAAGAATTACTGCCATCTGGTGGCGAAAACAAAAAACAACAAGTTCTCCAACCACATGGATATCCAGCTCCTAGACTGCTATCTTTTGGATTATACAGTTTATTACAGTATGAATAAAATAATGAAAACATCGAAATACACTTTAACTTACCTGCAATTAGTGTAGACACCACAAAATATAGATTCACTCATAATTCGGTTAGTTTTCTGTCTCAAAGAAACAAGATAAAGTTAGCTTAGCCTCATGTAGCTTAAACAATAAAACGTGTGAAATAGCTCCTTCTGCTAGTCCAGTTTTGATATGTTGGTCTCTGTCTGTCTCTTAATTTATCTATATCTGTGGATATTAAGGCTAATATGAGATATCAATGCACTTTACAGTGTTATGATTATTCTTTAGTCACAGTCGAGAGTAGCACTAAAGACGAGGCTGCATTTCACTGATCAAGCCAGACCCATTTAGCAGAAACTAATTTACACTGTTATATGTACTGAACTCTGCTTATTAACTCTAACAATGTAAATACAGTTTTCTGTTAAGATGAGACGATATCCAGTCTCATAGCTGAACATGCTAAAAGGACAAATACGTCTCCAACATAATGTAGAACATGAAGATAGAAGCCACCAGTTACTACAGCAGCTTCATATCACATATGACTCCTGTAATGTATTAGTCTTACAGTAAATAACTGTTTTTAAGGAAAACGTGATAATACAGTAAAAACCAGCTGTTACTTTATCCCTGTTAGCTACTGTTACAGATTGATTAAAGCAGTACAGCTTATGTTATGACACGTGTATCAATTTGTGTAACGAGTATCATCAGCGCTAATTAAGTGGAGTTGAAGAATCAGCTCCTTCTGCCCTGAAAGCCTGGAGCAGTGTGTCACTACTGCAAGGCCCCTACTGACCACTCTGCTGATTCAATAGAAATTCATTGACAATTAAAATGTACTTTATTCAAAGTATTTTAACACTCTTGTTGTCTGAGTAGAGCTGTTAGCCATGAGGGGTGAAGGTGGAGGGGCACGGACCCCCTAAAGTATATAAAAATTATTTACATACAGTCTACATAAAGCTGAAACAGCAGCATCTGTACCCGCACCAATAAAAATAATTTATGATAATAGTAATAATAAATAAATTTCATTTATATAGAACTCAAAGATGCTTTGAACTAAAGATTAATGTTTTTCTCACCTATGAAGGTAAAATGGAGTTTACTTCTGCTTCATAAACTTCCACTGAAACATATTCAACATCAACACTACTGAAAAGAAACTGGAGAACATAGTCCAAGACAAAGATCTCCAAATGTATTTGCTGTGTCTTCTGATAAAATAGGTTACACAGGAACATCAAGTCAACACTATGGGTCTGTCTCAAAACCTAGTGAGTGTCTAAGTAGTGCACTGTCGAGGTAGGCAGCTATTTGAGTAGCAGCGTTCTGTCTGATATCTCTCCTCATAAGACAGATTACTGAGACACTCTAGTTAGAGAGCAACTGCGTCATGGCTTGTTCTATCCAAAACAACAGCATGAGGCCTAAAAATCCGCTAGTATAAATACTAATGGCTTGAGTATGAATGCTAAATGGTCACCACTCGTTACAAAGTTGTAAGTAAAATTCTGTTTCTGTGGTTTTTTGACAAGAAACACATTAAAACCCAGAAAAAACTGGAAACACTTAGGCTGTATCTGAAATCGCCTACTAGTCAGTAGGTACTAGATTAGAGCCAGTATGTACTGCTGGAGCGGCAGACTAGTAGTCAGTTTCAGTAGCAAGTTTTAGTAGCCACACAAGCTCGGACAGAATACGTCCACCATCATACCAACGTACTGTGACACAAGACAGCAGTTCACTAGCCGTAGCTACGTCCTAACAGCTGACGTACCGCTTTTCATCGATTTTTCCTCCACTTTGAATTCATCCGCGGCTCCAGGTGAATCATGGGATAGCACCGTGTGCTCGGTTGCATACATAAAAATGGCTGCCGATTCAGGAGGTCATCCAGATACCATTCACCTACTACTCGATACAGCTACTGAGTATTCAAACATACTATCCACGCTCACTTACTGATTTCACTACTGAGTAGTAGGCAAGTAGGCGATTTCGGACGCACCCATTCATTTGAAAATGACTTCACTGCTCATAGCCTTGCCTGCGTTGCATCATGGGATTGCCTTAGCAGCCGAGGAATCGTTCAATGCCTCTTTACAATTCAGCCAGAATAAGGTGTCTCCCTGGACAGCATGTTTAAGATATCTAAGAACTGGGACAGTCTACATGTCGAGAGCTGCACACTATGACGTACAATGCTGTCTATGTAGAAACTCAGTAGGTTTTGAAACAGACCCACTGTAACAAGAAGAGCTGCTGTTTCTCATCAGCATCATTTACTACATGAGGTATTATTGTTATCTATCCTGAATGACGGTGATGTGATATACAGATATGCATCAGCCTCTAAACTTAAACCTTTAGACTCTGTATATCACTCTACTTTAAGATTCATCACCGGTGACTCTACAGATCATATCACTGCTCGCTGTATGGAAAGGCTGGCTGGTCGTCTCTTGCTGTGCTTCGAGAAACACGTTTACTTCTTTTATTTTTAAAGCACTTTCTGGTCATATGCCACCGTATATCACAACAGTTACTGAAAACAACACAACTTATCAGACTCGGTCCAGAGATCGGATCAGCCTTCAGGTTTAGTCTTTACTGAAGTGGTAAAATCTGCTGTTAGCTCCAGCAACACCAGCAAGCTGGACTTTACTACAGGTACCTCTAAAGCAGGGGTGTTTAATTAGAGTCAGAAAGGTCCAGTTAGAGAAGAGTTCCTCAGGTCGGTCTGGACTGTCATCATTTCTAACCTGTGTTCTGATTCAGTGGTATATCCTGTTTACTGAAGTAGTCTAGTATCAGCATCTTATACCATCAGCTACTGAAACACCAGCACATCACACATACCGTTCAGTATATTTCAGTATATTTACTGTTTAAATGCTGAACTGAATGAATTATTTATAAACTTCTAATAAATGTTTTTTACTCACTTCAGTAAAAACAAGAGCCAAATTAATAAAACAGAACGCTTTTGAAAAAAAGAGCATCTGAAAGAGTTTATCTATAGAAACAGTAAATGAAGCTTTTTAGAGCATGTTAGCCTTTCTCTGACTCACTTTAGTCTTAAACTCGCTTTATTCTCTGACTAGCATTACTCTCCAACTCGCTTTATTCTCTGATTCGCCTCCTGCCGCCACATGACCCCGACTAGCGGGATAAAGCAAAAGATAATGAATGGATTTAATTATTAAAATGTTCTTATTAGTTTTATATCTCAGTTGTCTATAATAAATTTTTCCTGATTTTCAAGCAATATTCTACGTATCATCTCAGCTCTTTGTAAATGAGGGTTACTCTCCGTATATAAGTAAGTATAGTTTAAGGTTAAGGTCTATTGATTGATTGATTAATATTTACCTTAGTCACCAAGCATATATATATATATACATATATCATCATATATACACGTATATCATCACTGTATCAATCATTTTTAATTCTCCACATTATTCGAGCTTCACATCTTCTCTTTATATCGTGTGAAAAGTTCATGTTGACTGGACCAATAGAACTGCTGAGAAAAACACTTTTAACATGTTGTGGACAGTCGTGCCTGGCATGTGTTCCAGAGGCGGGGCACCCCAACCACTCATGGCTGGCGGACACTAATTAGCCCACCTGAATCTCCCGCAGACGGCACCTTCGGGGACATAAAATACCAAACCTGGAGACCGGGAGGTTGAGTAGGATTTCTGCTCCAGGCTCAATCTCCAACCCCGTGTTTCTCTGTTTTCCCCCTCTACTCCAGGAGGGTTACACCCCTTCCTTTCTTATGCTCTCAGGGTAACTTCCCAGTACTGCTCAGAGCCACCCCAACGACACGGCACCACCTCTGGCTGCCCTCCATTCCTCCGGCCCAGGACGATAGCTCAACCCATTGGGTTCCTTATCTTGTTGTGTAAAATTATTTAAGCTGAGTTCAGCCTCTGTCTCTGTTCTTAGTCAAACCCATCCACCCCTGGCTTGCACAACAAATATATAGGTAACTAAAAAGGGCCCAGGAACCAACTACAAAAGAAGAACCTGTTTATATAAACAATAACAAACTAACAACACAGTGCATGTTTTTACATGATCAGCATTTATTACAATTAACTCATTTTAAACTACAGTCAGTCAACAGTTCAGTTCCAGTTATATAAAATTACATCAATCAAATTATAGAAAGAACGTATCTAAACAATTAACAATGAATAAGATTAAGAAGCAATATTTCTCTCAGGTCAGGTCAGGTCAGTTCGGTCAGGTCAGTTTAAATGTTATGTGTATTTCCAACTAACAATGGACACAAAACAGATTTACAAAAAAATCCGGGTCCGAGCCCCAAGTGAGCAAGCCAAGTGCGACAGTGGCAAGGAAAAACTCCCTCATAGTGGAGGAAGAAACCTTGAGAGGAACCAAGACTCAAATGGGGAACCCATCCTCCTCTGATCGACACCGGATAGAAAAACAAGTACAAAGAAAGTAAAGAAGAAAACACTGACAGTGAATCTACCTAGAGATCAAAGGGTAGACTGCCTTTGTCTCACCAGACCTCAAGAGATTATTCTGCTCTTTTTGCTGGGAGGTCTGTTCCTGAGATAATCCAGAATATCATAACTTGACATCTCCAGTACCATCATGTTCTCCTTTCCAGATGTTTTTCTCTTTTTGCTCATGTACTGCAGTCACTTGTACTGATTCCAAAAGCAGTGTAGAGAAATAACTTAATAAACTGTAATGAAACATAAGCAGTGGTAGACATTAGCATGTTCTATTCTCTTCCAGTTACTGATGTAATGTTGTGTTCTGTATTTTAAGTGATCGTTACTTCTGTATGTAGATCAGTGCAGTGTAATATCTTCTTTTATCTATAAAAACCCACATTAATATTCTTCATTCTGATGTACATGTAGCTTCTGTGTGTGTTGAAAGAAGGAATTCTACATACCGTTCACTCATATCAGTCCGGCCTGGATGAACAGCATGCTGAAATGATTTACTCACCAACAAACTTTCTCCTCCTTCATCTTACATTCATCATGTATATGTTGAATCTCCTCCAGATGTTCAAACATTCATACAAATGATTTACTATCTAGAGAACAAAGGGTGGACTACCTTTGTCTCACCAGACCTCAAGGGATTATTCTGCCCTTGTAGCTGGGAGGTCTGTTCCTGAGCTAATCCAGGATAGTACAGTACATAATCTCCTGTATCTGCTGATTCTCCTCCAGATGTTGAAACATTTAACCTGATATGGTCTACCTGAATAACAAATGGTAGACTAGTGTTGTCTCATCAGGCCTTCAAGAACTGTTTTGGCCTTTTTTGCTGGGAGGCCTGTTCTTGAGATAATCCATGATATTCTGACTTGATATCTCCTGTATCATCATGTTTCTTATTCCAGATGTTTTAAAATTCATACAAATGATTTGCTATCTAGAGAACAAAGGGTGGACTACCTTTGTCTCACCAGACCTCAAGGGATTATTCTGCCCTTGTTGCTGGGAGGTCTGTTCCTGAGCTAATCCAGGTCACAGTCTGCCCTGTTTCATTCCTGTCTGTTTTTGTTTACGTTGTCGTGTCAATACCATGTGGTCCTGTTTGTTTTTGTCATGTGCTCCTTGTCTCCGCCCTTTTGTTTCTGCCCCTCACCTGCTCATTGTTTAAGTCCCCTCCCGTTCTGCCCCTGCAAGTTCATTACACCAGAATAGTACATATACAATCTCTGCAAAAGAACGCCACTGCAGCCCTTACTGCTCCCGCAGTCATCGCAGCAGGCCCTGCAGGCGAGAACACCACTGCAGCCCTTACTGCTCCCGCAGTCATCGCAGCAGGCCCTGCAGGCGAGGATGGCGCTGCAGCCCCTACTGCTCCGGCGGTCATCACAGCAGGATCTGCAGGTGAGAACACCACTGCAGCCCTTACTGCTCCAGCGGTCATCGCAACAGGTACTACAAACCTAAAGAAAAACAAACCTTAACCTAAAGAAGCGGAAACGGGGACACAGACCGATACAGAGACTGGGACAACCACGGAGACAGGGACCAACACAGAGCTTGGAGCAGGAGACATGACAGGCACAGCCCGGGGAGCAAAGACACCAACAACCGGGGAGCAGCTGCAATATGTATGTAAATAAACTGAATCTGCAGTTGTCTCCACAATCTGCCCTGCAAGTTCATTACACCAGAATAGTATATATACAATCTCTACAGCTCCTGTGGTCATCACAGCAGGCCCTGCAGCCCCTGTTACTCCCGCGGTCATCGCAGCAGGCCCTGCAGCCGAGGACGCCGCTGCAGCCCCTGCCTCTCCGGCGGTTAATGCAGCAGGTCCTGCAGCCGAGAACGTCGCTGCAGCCCCTGCCGCTCCTGCGGTCATCGAAGCAGGCCCCGCAGCTGAGGGCGACTCGCCACAGGCCCTGCCGCTCTGGCGGTCATCGCAGCAGGTCCTGCGCCCGAGGACGCCATTGCAGCTCATGCTGCTCCCTTAATTAGCGCAGCTGCCTTTTGGGCGGTTGTTGTCCCTGCTCCCCGGGCTGTGCCTGTCATGTCTCTTGCTCCTAGTTTTGTGTTGGTCCCTGTCTCCGTGTTTGTCCCAGTCCCTGTTTCTGTCTGTGTCCCCGTTCCCGTTTCTTTAGGTTTTGTTGGACCTGTCCCCGTTAGTCTGTCCATCCCTGTTCCAGTCACTGTTTCTGTACCTGTTCCCTTGTTGTCCTTGTTCCCAGGTCCCGTCTAGTCTCCTGTCATGCCTCCAGTCTTGTCTCGTGTCCAGCCCCCTGTCCAGTCTTGTGTCCGTTCCCCAGTCCTGTCTGGTGTTCCCTCTCATGTCCAGTCTTCCAACAGTAAATGAGAATATCCTGAACATCAAGAACAATCCAGGTTCTCGTTGGAGTCCTGCAGGTTTCTGTTCCAGATGTTCCTGTAATTAGGAATGGGAATGAGTGGGAGTTCTCTCCTGTACAGAGAACACATTACTGCACACTTTTAAGTACAGTTACTGATTATTTACTGAAATTAACATGTTGGAAAGAAATAAAACAAATAATGTGGCCTCTGCAAACGTTCAGCTATAATCATTTATATATATATATATATATATATATATATATATATTGTATTTGTGTTTATATTCACAACCTTGTTAAACTCAGTGAATGAATAGAAATTCACTAAAACTTACAGCAGATTTTAAACATTTAGAAAGCATATATACCTACAGGTGTCCTAGTTTTCTATTTTATAATATATTTACAAAAACCTGTTTTCCAACTTATTGAAGCTCCTCAAATACAGACATCCAGGTGAGTTTATTTCATATCAGTGTTACATTAATAACGTTTCTAATATGTTATTCTTATTTTCCTCATCCTGAAATATACAGTACTGTTATGTTAGTGTGAGACCGCTGCCACTGCTGTGTAATTAACTACACAGTGTTTATAAAGGCTAAGCGTGAAAGTCTGCTGTGTTTATGTTAATGTAATGTAGCTATAGCTTGTAGTTACAAAGCTCCATCATTACTGTTCAGTCTGTGCAGCTTCTGCTCTTCTCTTACAGTCATTGAGCTTCACTGACAACTGAAATCTCACCATCTTCCCTTCACACTATCAGCCAGAGGAGCTTGTTGACTTTATAGTGTTGTGTTTGTTTGAGTCGTGGAGTTTCACTGGTTTTGGTATCGAGTGATATATTTCTGATATTGTGACGTGTCCAGTAGTTATTACGCTTATTGTACACACTGCAGATTATAGTTGTTACTTGTTTTTACCATAAGGTAACAGTTATATCTCATCACTGTATATAAAACTGATAACACCTTCATGATAAACACACATAGACTGTATTTTAGTGTATTTCTTGAAGCTGCTGTTCAGTAATCTGTACATTACTCACACTTCAGGAATCACTTCACATGAAGTATAAAAAGATTTTCAGACTACAAAAAGAAAACATACGATCAGATAAAAGTCCAGAATTTTACACGTAACGCCTCAGTTTCCCAAAGCAACAGAGAAAACAGTGAATATTTAAATGTAGTTTGATAAAAAAGAGTTAAAGTGTTTGCTCCATTTGGCAAAAACATCCAGTAAAGTGATAAAACCCTACAGTTTACTTCTTTCTGTAAGGGCTCAGACGGCACCCCCTGCAGCCAACAGAGGGCGACCACGGGCCGCCGCTCTGCCAAAACTACAGGCACAAACTACAAAGCCCAGCATGCACCACGCCGATTGGGGCATTGGTAGCACCTGCCAATGACCCTATTTAAGTTGACACCAACCACCAACCGTTGCTGCACCTTTGCTGAGGGGTAGCCGGTAAACGGTATCGACAAGACAAAACTCAAACATGCTCCCAGAAAAAAGAAGGAGCTAAGAACAAAAGAGAACACGAAACAAAAGAAAATAAAAGAGAAAAGAAAAGAAAAGAAAAAAATTAAAGAGAAGAATTAATATTTGCTTCCCCACTGTATTATTGTTTGGGGCCTACTCCTTTCAGTTATTGCTCCTTTTTCCTTTCTCCATTTTGCAGAGGCCAGAGCCCGCGTGTTCTTACCGCCAAAAACTCTCCCTGAAAGCGGGTACGTTTTGCCATTTAATTTTCCACCCGTTTTCACCAACATTTCCCCGTTTCTTTTACCACAGAGCACTCTCCCCGGAAGCGGGTGGGTTTTGCGTTCGCTATTTAATTTTCCACCCCTTCTCAGTCTTCATTTACTAGTTTGTTTTGCCGCCGAGGCTCTTCCCGAAAATGGGCGGGTTTTCGTTCGTGCTCTTTTATTTCCGCCAGTTTTCACATTTCCCGTTAACTCCCTGTTAACAAACGCTTTACCACGTGACTCACAAACCTGCAGTCACGATTCCCGACCTGACCAAGATACAAAAACACATTTCTCTGCTACACACTCAGAGGACATGCTGCACTAAAATAAATAAATAAATAAATAATTCAGTAAAACCCGTTTAGGGGCAAATAACGCAATCGGGTTTCTCCCTGCGCTTGGGTCCACCCCCTTACCGGAACCGCGACCCTTTCACTACATTATGAAGCTGTTGTTGCCAGATTGTTACAGATTTACCAAAAAATAATACATTCCTAAATAACACGTGAACGAGACTCACCTCTGAAACATTTCACACCATCTTCATGAAGAAACCTGGAGGATCTGAAACTGCTGCAGGACTCCTCCAGGTTTTATTAGAATCAGAATGTTCCATCACCCTGGAAACCACCTTATGAGCTCATAAGCTCTGATGATGTCACAGAGCTACATCACGAAATGGCTGTACAGAGAGAGCTGAACTGCTGATCACATGACAATATACACAGTAGAGTGAAGCCGCTGGGCTGCTGTGTTGGTCTCTCTCTGCTCTGTTACATGAACAGGACTAAATATAAATACAGATATAATAAACACACTGACGTGTCCAGCGTTTTCCAGCAGCAGCTTCCAGTTAATGAGTTGCAGCCAAACAGTTCATGTGAACGAATCAGTGTAATAGTTATACTAACATAAATCTAATCTGATCCAATATTTTAATATTTAGCTATTTAGTAACATGTCCAAACACTTATTAGCATTAATGTAGCTTACTTAATAATCATATTAATAATAAAGTTATTTTTTTTACACAAACAGATTCTGGACAGAGCAATCTTGAACTGTAATGAACTTCTGTACTTGTAGTTATAATCTGTATGTATGTGAATGTGAAATGTTTAAATCTGTACTAAACAGACTCTGTATGTAGTTTAGTTGAACTGAGCAGCTCAGCAGACAGAGAACAGTTAAGCTAAGACGCTCAATAAAAGAAAGATTTTAAGGTGAAATGTTCTCTGAAGGATAGAAAGTGTAAAAGAAAGTAATGAATATGCATCTCACCAGCTTCACATATCCTCGTTTCTGCAGAGCTGCTCTAATTAATATTAATTCACTGTGGAGAAGTGAGAGTATCCTCTCTTAGTGTTTATTTTACTAAATAATTAGTGGGTGGGATTCCTTTGAGGCGTATGAGGGGATTCATTGAGGCAACCAAGAGGTTGTGGGCTTGCACAGGTGATTGTAACATGGTGGGCTGGGTGGGCTCGGACAGATGTTGACTGCTTGTAGACGTGAACAAGCAACAAATGAGTGGCAGATAAAAAAATCAGGTCAGCAATCACAAACAGCAAAACACAAAAAGCTTAGTAATAATAATAATAATAATAATAATAATAATAATAATAATAATAGTAACAATGTCATTTCTACGTAATTTGAACGTTGCAAATCTATAAATATTGCATGTAAAAATAGTATGTTTCATATGTATTGTGTTTACTTCAGTATTTAAATGTAGTAACAATAGCACTGTCAGTAGATTAGAGAGTCTTACTGAATGTATTAAAGCAGGTAAGGATGGGAGGAGCTGTAATATCTTCAAATATAATGAGGGGAAAACAGAAGTATTGCTTCTGGGCTCCCAAAATGTTGCTGATAATCTAAAGAAGGAACTTGAGTCACTGGTTTTACAGACAAACCCCTATCCCAGAAACCTCTGTGTTATTTTTGATTTAGAGCTGAATTTCTCAGTGCGTATAACAAAGCTGGTGCAGGCTCGTTATTTTCAACTGAGAAATATTACTGAAATTAGAAATATGCTTTCCTTCCAGGACACAGAGAAGATCATTCATGCTGTTGTATCTTCACTCCTTGATTACTGCAATGCACTATTTACATTACGTCTCAGTCAAGGAGCAATGGCTCGACTGCAGCTGGTTCAAAATGCAGCTGCCCGGGTACATACCAGGACTAAAAGAAGAGAGCATATGACTCCTGTACTGGTATCTCTACATCGGTTGCCTGTTGCTTTTAGGGTACTGTTTAAAATTTTGGTTTTAACATACCAGGTGGTGCCAGAACACTGAGGTCGATTAGTCAGGTGCTCTTAGTGGTCCCTATTGATTCTTTCTCTTCAGAGTAATTCTCCAGCTCCAGATTCTCCATAAACCCACATACAAAAGTAGACTCAGTATAGACAAAAGTACAGCCTGTAAAGGTCTGCAGATGCCTCACACTCAGCACTTCCCCAATGGGAGTTTCAGGAGGAGGAATGCCAGTAGGAGGAGTTTAAAAGTTACAAATTAATGAATATTCCATACCTAGGCCCATAAACTTTCAGTCATAATGTTTTGTAGATTTAAGGTCTTGTTTTATTTTGATGCTATATTGCTTAATTAAACACACGTGGGAGCAACTCCTCAGCTACAGGAAGCATTAATCATGGCAGTGATTAGGGTTTTTCAAAATGTATTGTTAAGGGAAACTAAAGATGACCTTTCTGGAACTTGTGGAGAACTGGATTGAGATGTATTGGATAATTGTGAATGAACTACAGTGTTTAATTTGTGTGGACATACATTCTGATAGATTACTAGATGTTTAGTGGCTTGGACAACTAGCTGGTTATGGTGCAGATATAGAGCTGGATGCTTAGTAGCTTGGGAGGCTGACTAGTTGTGGTGCAGCTATTGTGTTGGTCGTTTGGTTGCTTAGTTGGCTGTGGTGCAGATATAGTGTTGGTTGTTTGGTTGACTGGTTGGTTGTGGTCCTGATATAGTGTTGGTAGTTTGGTTGACTGGTTGACTGTGGTGCAGATACAGTGTTGGTTGTTTGGTTGGCTAGCTGGCTGTGGTGTAGATATGGTGTTGGCTGTGGTGCAGATATAGTGTTGGTTGTTTGGTGAACTGGTTGGCTGTGGTGCAGATATCATGTTGGTTGTTTGGTTGACTGGTTGGCTGTGGTGCAGATATAGTGTTGGTTGTTTGGTTGACTGGTTGGCTGTGGTGCAGATATAGTGTTGGTTGTTTGGTTGACTGGTTGGCTGTGGTGCAGATACAGTGTTGGTTGTTTGGTTGGCTGGCTGGCTGTGGTGTAGATATGGTGTTGGCTGTGGTGCAGATATAGTGTTGGTTGTTTGGTGAACTGGTTGGCTGTGGTGCAGATATAGTGTTGGTTGTTTGGTTGGCTAGCTGTTGTGCAGATATAGTATTAGATGTTTGGCTGTTTGGTTGGCTGGCTGGCTGTTGTGCTAATATAATGTTGGGGGTTTGGTTACCTAGATGACTGGCTAGCTCTGTTTCAGACACAGTGCTGGATATTTGTTGTCTTGGAAGGCTGTGTAGCTGTCTGGGTTTCAGGAGCCAGAGACAGTGGAACCCTGTTGGAGGGTAGTATAGCATGTGGTATATTTGGGACCTTTTCCATAAGGGAAGGCCAGGCTGTGGATGTGGGAACAGGACAACTTGTTGGATTTATGCAGACAGTGATGGTTAATATTGCCCTGTGCTGGTCTGGTGTGATATGGCACCTGTGATAAAACAATAAGATAATGTGATGGAATTAGCACATATAAACCAACATATGTAGATATACATGACACGTCTACATTTTACATTAGACTGTCACTGTTGAGTGTTCCTTCTGTGGGTGTGGTTGGATTTGACTTTAGCTGCAATAACTTTTACTTGCAGTAACAGCCTCAAGCGCTTCTATTTTCATGCACTCCCACAAGTTTTTTCAAGTTCAGCAGCCTTTCCTTGAGTGTTACATTGCAGCTGCTGTAAACTTTTTCCCATACAGCTTTGCACCGGAGCGAGAGTGGTGGTGTTTTTTTGAGAAGCCTCCACATTATGAACACAGTTTTAACTGATTCTATTAGGAAAAGCTTGTGTTTCTGGTTTGAATTTCAACTCTTTCCATGATTCACCCCAATATTTTTGCCAAAGTTTATTTAAAGTCTTTTTGTGTCAATTAGCCTAATTAGGTCAGAGGATGTTAAGGGGTAAATTGAATCAGCTCAGTTTCATGTTGGCTAATGAGAGAAATAATTGTCATCATATGTACTTTATGTACCTTGTATTTGTGGATACTTATCAGATGGACTTTGATGATCATCTCATCCTACCCTTTTACTCCACCATAGTCTATCACCCCCACGCCCCCATGTTTGTATTGAAATTATCCTTTGTCTCCTGCCGTTAAGGTGATACCAATCCCCCCCACCCATCTACTCTTTATCTCCACTTGGTCTCATCCTTATCCCCTTCAGCCCCTCCTCAAACTCCTTGTCTTCCTCCACATTCACCCCCTCCCCATTTTACCCTTTTCTTACTTGTACTTAAACTGGAGTAAGTCAGTTAGTCAGAGTCAGAGATGGACTAGACTGGACTTCAAGAGACTGGACCGGCAACAGAAGGATGACCTAAGCTGTGCCCATGTATGATTCTACATGCACGTGATGAAGACTGATTTCCGACTGCTAACAGACTGGATGTCATCGACTGAGCTGAACCCATACATTCCTGTGTGTGTCAATAAACTCAAGTCAACGCTGAAGGTCTCCTGACTTCCGATTCCTGAAGGCTGAATTTCTAACACTAATTACTTGACACTTCTGGATACAACTTTACTAGTTCTAGTTTTAGTCTAAACAGAATTACTTATGTTAAGTGATGGTTGCAAAGCACATGAAATAGTCTTGATGCCTGTGAGGAATATCAGGTCATCTCAGCACATCTGAAATGGTTATAGTGGTTTTTGAGCTAGTATCTGTTGATTATCACTGACAGAGTTTTCTGTATCAGTAAATGTATCTGTTAGATTGTTCAAATGTTTACATTTAAATGTTTTGGGGCATTGATCTTGTGCATTTTTGTAACTTTTTTTGACAATCTAAACTGAGTCTTTGAATTGATTGAACTTATTGTAGTTTAGTTTAGTCTGTTAAGACTGACCTGTTGAATCAAAGCAAAACTCCAAAAAATGGTATGAGATCAGTAAAACATACCTATTGGCTATTGGTACCATACATTTGCATAAAGGGAGTGGCTTTGCACCTTGTTTAACCTGCCGTCTGTGTGTAGTTACTAAGTTTCTATCTGCTGAGTGTAGTTCTGTGAGTACATTGACAACTTCTGCAAGTCAGATGGGATAAGACGTTGTTGTCATCAGGGTATATTATTATCAAGTCTTTGCAATGCAATTTGAATTATAACCTAAGTGCAACGATATGCATATATTTTGTAAGCCAATCAGTGTCCTTGAAACATTTGCACTTTCCTCTGAGAAATTAAGATACACAAGTTATAATTACTTGGTCTTTATAAGTCACTCGGTTGGGATGTTTTTACAAGTAAATCTGACTGCTGTTCAGGTAAATACAACTGACAATTTTTAAGTTGTAGGAAATATGTTATTTGGAAATATACATAAAGTAGATTTCACTTAAAATGATATAGTTGTTTGAATTGTAATTGTAAGTAATCTATATTAATTCAGAACTGCATTTAAAGTAAATTATCAAGTGCTCTATACAGGTTTATTAAATTAATTAGTAGATAAAGATACAATAACTAGACTGCTTAGTTTTTAATGCAATTGGCTTGTATGCTATTTTTAAGTAGGGTTAACTAATTTACAGTGTGGGATAACCTCATCATTTAGCATTTTCAGGTGGTCAGCTCCAGGTCATAATTTGCCCCCAGAGGCTTGTAAAGTGGGAATCATGCATTCACATCACTTCATTCGCTTCCCTTCCTACCCTGGCATGGCCATCGCTCTGGAATAGAGTTGATCTGTACTCATTAGACGTCATAGACTTTTCTAGTCCAATCTTTATGATCCCTAGCCAAGTGAAGTTAATTAGCCCCTCTGCAAGTGGTCTTATGTTCACACAGCTGTTTAGTTCGTAATCCTGTGAGTTCTGGTCATGTGGAAACACTCTTAGTTTCATTATTATTAACTATTATCATAATTATTCACTATTCTGTAAAATCTAAATGTTGCAAAATTAATTCTGTTCACTGGGCGAAAAATTAAATTACAAATATTTCAGTTCGCTCAATAAAGCATTTAAACATAATATTTAAGATGCAGTTTAGAGCCAAATGACACAAAGTTTAGAAATTCATAACTAAAACTAAAATTAAATTAGTAAAATAAATTAATTTTGAAATTTTGAAATTTTTTTGTGAATATAACTTTTGTTTGAAGTATTTAATGGAAGTCCATGATGTGACTGGACAGGCCTTAGGTGAGTTGGTGTAAAATTATAAGATTTATTATTATTGTTCCCTTGGTCTGATGTAAAGCCTTTCATCTTTAAAACTCCTCCCACCGAAACTCCTCCAACTGAAACTCCTCCCACTGAGGAAGTATTGAGTGTGAGGTGTTGTTTGTGCTGAGTCTACTTTTGTATGTGTGTTTATGGAGAATTCTGGAACTGAAGAATTACTCTGAAGAGAAAGAATCGATAACTGGATCTACAAGGCCGCCCGTTTAGCTTGAAAACCGAGAGTAAAAATCTGAGTATTTTCACTGGAAGAGAACAGCAGTTAAAGAAAATGGCTTCTAAATCTTTCTCAGAAGAGGATTTCTCCTGTCCTGTGTGCTGTGAGATCTTCAAGGATCCTGTTATCTTGCTCTGTAGCCACAGTGTGTGTAAAGACTGTCTGCAGAAGTTCTGGGAAACCAAAGGATCCAGAGAATGTCCAGTTTGTAGGAAAAGATCTTTAATGGAGATCCCGCCTACAAACCTGGCTTTAAAGAGCCTGTGTGAGGGTTTCTTACAGGAGAGAAGTCAGAGAACTTCAGCAGGACCTGAAAACATCTGCAGTGAGCAAAGTGAGAAACTCAGACTCTTCTGTCAGAACGATCTACTGCCTGTGTGTCAGGACTCTAAAAAACATACTGGCCCTGAAGGGGAAGCAGCACTCGAATGCAAGGTAGGCTATGAGTGACCACACTTTGACCACAAGTTCACTAAATTCCAAACGTGACACCAACATCAGTTTGCTAATTTGTTCCACACTGTAAAAAAAACACTCTGTATATTCGCTGTAACTCACTGACAGTGACTGTAACTAAACAGGTATGAAAACTCAAGTTAGTTTAGAAAACGGAGCCCGCCTTAGGCAAGTTATGTTGCCGTCCACACCTAGCAGAATGTCTACACAGTCCTCCGCACTGGTAACCACTGAAATGTAGATACAGGTAAAACTCGCTTCAGGGAGTTTGGAAACTGCCTTACCTCTGCTGATGGAAAACTGGACCTATATATTCCACTACAAATTAACAGCAGTATATTATTGTAAATTAACAATATCCTCCTGTCTGATACATACAGTCAGTGGTGGTCCCACAGATGCTCAAAATGATTCAAGTCTTGGGAAATAGGGTTTCAGGGTAGTGCTTGGAATAAAAAGCTGTACAAAATTTCTATAGTCTGATACATAATAACATATATGACAAAAAAATTAAAGTTTATATGTTTTGTTGGTACAGGTTGGGCTGGATAAGCAAGGACGCTAGTTAAGTGTGAACATACTGCATTATTCTGGCTCACAGATATTATAACACAGCTCAGCAACTTTTCACAAGTAATTTAGTTTTACAGTAATGTTGATGGTACTGTATGTTTGTTAAAATTGATGCAGTAATATAATCTGTCTGTAAATGTTTTACTAGAATTCCACACGAGATGCTTAAACACAGAACATTTCTGGAGAAATTACACTTCATCCTTTTTTCAAATGCTTCTCACTTTGAGGTTCAGTAACAGCAGTGTTTGTAGCTTACTTTGTTTGTAATAAATTTGTGATTTCTTTCAGAAGGAACTCAAAACTGCAATGAAGCCTCTGCAAGACAAACTGCACGTCTTTAAACAATTTAAACTGAATTTGGATCAAATTGCTGATCATATAAAGGTCAGAATAATAAACTCTTCTGAGATTCTGATTCTGAACCACATCCTCACATAATCATTCATTACTTCATCTGATTCACTGCTTCCTTCCAGACTCAGACCCAACACACAGAGAGACAGATTAAGAAGGAGTTTGAGAAGCTCCATCAGTTTCTACGAGATGAAGAGGCAGCCAGGATATCAGCACTGAGGGAGGAAGAGGAGCAGAAGAACCAGAAGATGAAGAAAAAGATTGAGAAGATGAGCGGAGACATATCAGCACTTTCAGACACTATCAGAGGCATAGAGGAGGAGATGAGAGCTAAAGATGCTTCGTTCTTTCAGGTGATGATGGTTTAGAAATGAAAAATAACAATTTGTTCATAATTAAAGTAACAAAATCCCTTTTAACACTTCCAGAGTGAAAACTTTATCTAATCATCAACTTAATAACTAGTAGTACTAGTAGCAGTATTATATCACTTTACTGGTCTCTCCTTTGTTTGTTTGTGTCTTGTGCAAGACTTGCTAGACCTTTAAAGTTTGCTATAGTATCGTAATAAAGTAGCTTGTGATTAGAAATTAAATAAACTAAATTAAATTTGAACTGATTTGAGCATTTTTTTATAGCCCTGATTTTTGGTTATTCATAATCTTTGCAGGAATCCAGCCTAGTGCAAACAGCTGTTTCTTCTTTTCACTATAGAGTTATATGTTAGGAGTTCACTGGATAAAGAAACTTTGAACTGAAATACTAATATTCACAGATTAACAGATTTGACTATTTTTACAAAATTTCAACACGTGTGCTCTGTTGATCATCATGCACAGCAGCTTCATTTCTGGAGAACTGATCGGATAAACGAATATCTTCATCTGCAGTTTGTAGAAGAATAGATTCAGTGTGAACAGATTCTACATACAGTTCATACATATGAGCCCTGTGGTATGTACACTGTGTGAAAGTGATGCTTATTTTGTAAATGAATGAAGAAACACATTCACTGATGTCACTCTCACTGTTTTACAGAACTACAAGGTCACAGTGAAAAGGTGAGTGTTATTGTCTCCTGTCTCTCTCTTTTCTGTGGTTCTGAACTCAAAAACTACTGAATGTTCTTCCAGAGCTCAGGATCTCAGAGCTCAAGTCAAACTGCCAGGTCCAGAGAGCCTTTCAGGAGTGCTGATTGATGTGGCGAAACACCTGGCCAACCTGAAGTTTACAGTCTGGGAGAAGATGAAGGAGATCGTTCAGTTCAGTGAGTCTCACTTTCTCATTCTTTCATAGACTATATATGAGGTATGTATCCTCTCTGGCTCTGCACTGAAAAAGCCCAGCAGTCACATCTGCTATGTTTTCTTATATGTTATACGGCACACGTTATACAAACATTCATGTTGTTGTGACATCTCAACAAGTGTATTCATCTTTTCTGTGATCCACTTACATTCTCATTTTAGTTGCCATGCAGACTTTCAGATATGACGATAACATCATATTTCACACCAGGGAATCTGTGTCCACCCCACACTGCAGGATACTGAGACATAAATATTGACGGTGTATTATTAGATCATAGACCACAAGATAATCTTAGATCATCATATAAAATCCTCCTAATATTAAGAGACATTTTGTGATTGTCTGGTGGAGCAAATCAGCCTCATTATCCTTTATTGACGGTCAGAAATGTATACAACAGGTGGCCACATGGAGAAAGCAGAGGAATAAAGCAAATCACTCTTCTATTCACTATAAAGCCTGAATTTACTTACGACAGGCACAATTTCTACCCCACTGAAGACGACAGAACTGAAAGTTTCCTGAAATATTTACATGAACATCGAGGAAAAACAATAAGAAGAAATTTAAGAACCTGAAACACAGATCATCTACCTTAAAGCACACTGACACACACACATTAAACATATTAATGAACTGTTATCTTAACTTTGAAGAGCTCACTTTCAGTGTGGCATGCATTAGTATTCAGCCCCCCCCTGAGTCAATACTTCGTAGAACCACCGTTCACTGTAATTTTAGCTGCAAGTCTTTTCTGGTATGTCTATTTCTGCCCATTCTTCTTTGCAAAATAGCTCACACTCAGTCAGATTGGATGGAGAACATCTGTGAACATCAGTTTTCAAGTCTTGGCAGATTCTCAATCAGATTTAGGTCTGGGCTTAGACTGGGCTATTCTAACACACCAAAATGCTTTGATCTAAACCATTCCATTGTAGCTCTGTATGCTGTATGTTTAGGGTGCTTTTCCTGTTGAAAGGTGAACCTCCGCCCTAGGCTTAAGTCTTTTGCAGCCTCTAACAGGGTTTCCTCCAGGATTGCCCTGTATTTAGGTCTATCCATCTTCCCATCAGCTTTGACCAGTTTTCTTGTCACTGCTGAAGAAAAGCATCCCCATGGCATGATGCTGCCACCACCATGTTTCACGGTGTGGATGGTGTGTTCAGGGTGATGTGCGGTGTTTTTTTCAGCCACTCATAGTGTTTTGCATTTAAGCCATAAAGTTCAACTTTGGTCTTATCTGACCAGAGCAACTTCTTCCACATGTTTGTTGTGTCCCCAACAAACTGCAAACGTGACTTCATATGGTTTGCTTTTTCAAAAATGGTTTTCTTCTTGCCACTCTTTCATAAAGGACAGATTTGTGGAGTAAAGGACTAGTAGTTGTCCTGTAGACAGATTCTCCTGAGCTGTGGATCTTGGCAGCTCTTCCAGAGTGACCATGGGCCTCTTGGCTACTTCTCTAATTAGTGCTCTCTTTGCCTGGGCTCTCGGTTCAGGTGGGCGGCCATGTCTTGGTAGGTTTACATTTGTACCATACTCCTTCCATTTTTGGATGATGGATAAAACAGTCCTCTGTGAGATGTTCAAAGCTTGTTCATAACCTAACCCTGCTTTACACTTCTCAACAACATTTTCCCTGACTGTTATCCTTAGTTTTCATGATGCTGTTTGATCCCAAATGCTCTCTAACAATCCCCTGAGGCCTTCACAAAACAGCTGTAGTTATACTAGGAATAAATTACACACAGCTGGACTCTATTAACTAATTAGGTGACTTAGAAGACAATTGATCACACTTTTAGGGGTATCAGTACAGGGGGCTGAATGCAAATGCATGCCACACTTTCCAGATATTTATGTATTAAAAATTTTGAAAACCATGTATAATTTTCTTTTAACTTCACAAATGCTTCCTACTTTGTGTTGGTCTATCACATACAATCTCATTAAAATATTTAAATTTGTGGGTGAAACTTGAAAAAATGTGGAAAAAGTTCAAGGCGTATGAATTCTTTTTAAGGCACTGTAATTAGTGTTTGGAGGACGAAGACATTAGAATAAGGTGAGACCTCACACATTCAGAAATGATGTAGATTTTATTGGCTACAGTACAATAACTCTCACAGAAAACCTATTATATTTCATTCTCTTAGCTCTTTAGCTTAAAACATATTGTTGCCCATTTCAGTGCATTGTTAATGTTATTAACAAATACTATGATGAAACTATTCATTGACAACTGTTTTTTTTTTTTGCAACGAAAATGAAACAAGAATTAAATGAAAAGTAGGAGGAGAGAGATGGACAGAGAATGGACTATAAAAACTAATGGATGAGGCACATTAGCCGTGTTAAGCCACTTTAAACGTTAACATGAGCGAGAACGAGTAAAGGATTAGTTTGGCTAACACACAGGAGAGATCTGCCTTCAGGTCTTTCTACCAAAAAGTCTTTCTAGTGAAATCCAACCTCTTTCTCTCTCTATTACTAAACTATTAGTTTAATCTAAACTGTGTAGCTGGACTAAAGAGAAAACTAAAAATAATTTCATTAAAACACAACAGCTGCTCGCTGCTCTTTATATCCTTTGGGAGATTTACCATGAAGGGACCAATAGAAATGCTTCAAAATTACTTGGAAAAATTACTATTTTGAGATTAAACTGATTCAATTTGTGTATTTCTGTTTATTACATGTTTCTATTTTTATTCTTCAGCTCCTGTAACTCTGGATCCCAACTCTGCTCATCCTAAACTCATCCTGTCTGATGATCTGACCGGTCTAATAAACAGTTGTGTGGAACAGCAACTTCCTGATAATCCAGAGAGATTTGATGAATATGGTTATGTTCTGGGTTCTGAGAGCTTCAACTCAGGAACACACTGCTGGGATGTTGATGTTGGAGACAGTGAACACTGGTTACTGGGTGTGATGACAGAGTCTGCTCAGAGGAAGGGAGGTGTACTCTGCAGGAGTGGAGTTTGGTGTGTTCGGTATTGTGGAGGAAATTGTTGGGCCTATTTTTCTTCAAAGAAAGAGCGTAGTTGCTCAGTAGCACAGAAGGTGCAGAAGGTCAGAGTTCAGCTGGACTGGAACAGAGGAGAACTCTCATTCACTGATCCTCTCACTGACACACACTTACACACTTTCACACACACATTCACTGAGAGAGTGTATCCACTGTTCTGTAGCCCTAATATCACACCTTTGAAAATCACAGCAGAGCAGATTAATGTATTAGTGTAGTTTAATTTGTAGTTTGGTCAGCGTTTCTGTTCAAGGTGATGTGATCAGTCTGCTTTTTTTTCAGTGATTATATTCTCTGTGTGAACAGAATTGAAACAGGAACAAACAACAATATATTATTTTACACTTTTACACAATAAATTGATTTAGAGTAGTATGTACAAACTAACAAACATAGTGATCATATAGTGATTGAATATGACTTAACCTACTAAATACTATGAATGATATTAGAGATATTTTACATGGGTTATAGATTATTTTCTTATGCACTGACATCTTTAAACACATTGAACTCCAGCTCTCTAGCTTGCTAAGTTTTAGTTACAATTCACAGCAGTAAAGTTGGATTTTACAATTTATTACAGTATAAATAAAATAATTAACACATGTTGGTCTCTTTCTGTCTCTCTATTTATCTCTATGTATGAATATTAAGACTAGAATGGGAAATTAATGCACTTTACAGTGTTATTATGATTAACACTGTTATATGTACTGAACTCTTCTTACTAACTATAATAATGTAAATACAGTTTTCTGTTCTGTGGGAAAACACTCTGTTAAGATGAGACGATATCCAGCTAAACATGCTAAAAGGACAAATACGTCTCCACCATTATGTAGAACACGAGGATAGAAGCCACCAGTTACTACAGCAGCTATATATCACACGACTCCTGTAATGTAGTAGTTTTACAGTAAATAACTGTTTTAAGGAAAACATGATAATACAGTAAAACAGCTGTTACAGTAAAGAGTTTTTCTGTATAACTGGATAATAATAATAGTTTTTACAGTGAACAGAAAGTTATATGAAGAGTCAGATATTTGCTGCCTGCGGTCTGACATATGGTTTTATGATAGTTTTGTGATGAAGTTTTGGTATAAAATGTATTTTAAAGCATTTATTATTAACCCATTCTTGATGGAAGGATACATGCAGGACATTGTGAGACAAAATTGTCACCAAAGAAAAAATACTTCTTCAGACTTATTACTATTTTACCATCATCAACATTCCACATACACACTCAGAAGACATGTGTAGCCTCACTGGTAGTCTAGATAGTAAATAAAAAGACTATATTTTTGTTGTAGATATGGCAGTCCCTGATTTCCATCAAAACCACTGTAAATATTTTCACATAAAATATTCTGGTTTTGTTTACATCTCAAGGGCTACATTATTCAGAAATTTAGAAAATCTGGTGGAATTCCCCTTTAATGGTTGAGTAGTCTGAAGCAGGATGAAGTGTTTAGAAGAGAGGAAAAAATAACCAGCAGGACAGAAAAGTGGAAAATAATAAAAACACAAAGTTTTGTATAGAAACTAAATTACCTAAAAAATAAAAGAAAAACACATACAGTTACTAAACTAACTTACTAATTAAAGTAAACCAGGAGAAAACAAAACAAACAAAAATAACTATCTCTCCTCGAAAAAATAGAGATTATATATGAGTCACATCTCTGAGTAGTTCAGTGTTTACAGTACACTTCAGTGTAAATGTTACATCTACACACGGTAAACTCTCAACAAACTGAAAACAATAAGCTGTTAATTAAAATTTAAACTCTTATACAGATATAAAACTTTTATTTAAGTTCTTTTAACAACAGAAACTACTGAAACCACTTTAGTAGCAGGAGAAACCGCTTCCTCCTAGATACATATTTAAAGCCAGCTCCCCCTGGTGGTCACTTACTGAATCTTCCCTCTCACACAGTTCTGGAAATCAATATAGGAGAAAACTTACACACACTACACAAAACACATACACAGTACAGCCTATTAGGTCATAACAAAATAATGATCTGAACTCCTTTCACACAAAACAGAACAAACACTCTAGCTTTAAACATGTTATCAGTTTAACTGCAAAACAATAAATAAATAAAATAAATCCTGATGTGAAATTATTGATGTTTGCATATAATTTATCAGTAGTATCTGTATGTATCAAACCACTCCTCCTTCCTCCACACTGTGAAACACAGCAGGAACGTTCATCAATGATAGAGAGCAGATGATGTTACTCATTACTCTCCATCCGATTCACACTCATCATCATCATGGTTAGAGAGACTCAACACTTTCAAATCAAATTTCCAAGTAAGAAACTATAGAAATGATCCCTGAAAGTATAGTCTTAACCTCTCAGCTCTAAAGTCAAGGCTCTTCAATCTCTACTGAATGATTCACCCAGATGAGAAAAACTGCAGCACCATAAACAATATATCAGCATGACTTCTGTGTACATGTTACTACCAAACTGTCTGTCCAGGGTAAGAAAGAAATTCCTGTTGATCCATCTGTATTACTGCTTAATGGTGAGTCCAGTTTAAGCTAACAGGAACGAAATGAAAAGCTGGTTTCCCCATATGACTCCCCACAATCTTAGTGTACGGCATTGGCTATTTCAGCTACGGGATATAGTGATGTTAGAATTAAACACAGCTAGACTCATTCAAGTTAAACCATCTACTTTTGAGACACGGAGACAGATTTGTATTGATGTGATGGAAAAATTGTAACAAATGATGTGATGCACATTGTATATATTCATTATGTATATTAAAAAACCGTTTTATAATAAAGCTTAAGTATTTACTTTGTTAAATCCAAACTTTTTTTGGCCAGGAAGTGTATATACACACATATAACCTTTTAGGAAGCAGCATCTTTAATATATGATAACGTAATAGGATCAAATTCAAAGGTGACAAGAAAACATGGGACAGTTTAAGCTGGAAGGAAACAGAATCAGTCACTTTTGTTAATATATGAGATAAAAAGACCTATAAACTGAATTTTAAATTGTGAAATCAGTTTAGTGTTTCACATGTTAAATACAGAAATGAATTATAAATTTGATAAACAAATATGAATATTATATATTATATAATAAGTCTTTTATTTGAGTTGGCATGGAATGACCCTACAATTATAAGGTTTATTATTATTATAATATTTTATGTTTTCTGCTCTGTCTAGTGTAAATTCTAGCCTTTCCTCTTTAAAACTCATTCTACTGAAACCCCTCCTACTGAAGAAGTGCTGAGTGTGAGACGTCTGCAGAGCTTTACGTTTGTGCAGAGTCTACTTTTGTATGTGGGTTTATGGAGAATTCTGACACTGGAGAATTACTTTGAGGATCTACAAAGTCGTCTGTTTGACTTGAAACAAACCAGAGATCAGAGTGAGAGTTTTTCACAGAACTGAAAGTGAAAGTCTGAGTATTCTCACTGGAAGAGAACAGCAGATAATGGCTTCTAAATCTTTCTCAGAGGAGGATCTCTCCTGTCCTGTGTGCTGTGAGATCTTCAAGGATCCTGTTATTCTACACTGTAGCCACAGTGTGTGTAAGGACTGTCTGCAGATGTTCTGGGAAACTAAAGGATCCAGAGAATGTCCAGTTTGTAGAAGAAGATCTTCAATGGATCAACCACCTGGAAACCTAGCTTTGAAGAACCTGTGTGAGGGTTTCTTACAGGAGAGAAGTCAGAAAACATCTGCAGTGAGCACAGTGAGAATTTCAGACTCTTCTGTCTGGATGATCTACAGCCTGTGTGTTTGGTGTGTCGGGACTCTAGAAAACATACCTGCCACAAATTTCTCCCCCTTCAGGAAGCAGCACTCGACTACAAGGTAGGCTATGAGTCACAACACTTTGTCAGAAGTTCCACAAGTTTACTAAATTCTAAACGCAAAATTAACATCATTTTGTTAACTTACCTGATCTCCTCTGCTGATGGTTTGATATAAATACAGAAACAGTTGGACTGAAATCCTAAAACCTGGAGCTGAATGTACCACCTCTGGTTTACAGTAATGACAGTAATGTACTGTAGTATTAAACGTAGTATAGATCTGTATCTTTACTAGGCTGCAAATTCAAAGCAGGATATTACTAAAATCAACAATATTAATTATATATATTCTGATATATTTATACACATTAAAATACTCCAACAAGAGCAAAATAATCATGAGAATGAAAAGAAATACGAATTTAGTTGGGATGTCAAGTCTATGTGTCATTTTACAGATTTATGTAACCATATAGCTCCAGTTCACTGTAGCTTTGAGTAGAAACAGTCCAACAGTAAAAGGAAGTGCAACAACTCTGTTTACTGATAAGAATTTTCTGCTAAAGAGGGACCATCTGAGGGATCACAGCTCACACATTTATATTTGTCTTTTAGACACAGAGGTTTCTCTGGATTCCCTGTATCTTTCAATGATACGCTGCATCACAGAGGGTGAAACATCTAACATTGTTGTAAATACTTGTTCAGAAACGTTCTTCTGCTGATATTTGTTTTTGTAAAGTGAGACTCAATTCATCATCACTTATACTGGACTGAGACTTTACTGGATGATCCTCTTTTACCTGAGCACAACTGTATCACCTGTAACACTGTTCCACTGCGCTCCTATTTGTAAATTGTTCATGTTCCAAACTTTGTGGCATATTTTGCAGGTATATTTACAAAAAATAGTAAAGAGATGGTTGAACACAGAACATTACTGGAGAAATTACAGTTCATCCTTTTTCAAATGGATCCTCACTTTGAGGTTCAGTAACAGCAGTGTTTGTGTCTGACTTTGTTTTTTTAAAAGAAATGGTGATTTGTTTCAGGAGAAACTTAAAACTGCAATGAAGCCTCTGCAAGAAAAACTGGACACCTTCAAAAGATTTAAGCTGAATTTGGATCAAACTGCTGATCATATAAAGGTCAGAATAATAAACTCTTCTGAGATTATGATTCTGAACCACATCCTCACATAATCATTCATTACTTCATCTGATTTACTGCTTCCTTCCAGACTCAGACCCAACACACAGAGAGACAGATTAAGAAGGAGTTTGAGAAGCTTCACCAGTTTCTACGAGATGAAGAGGCAGCCAGGATATCAGCACTGAGAGAGGAAGAGCAGCAGAAGAGTCAGAAGATGAAGGAGAAGATTGAGAAGATGAACCGAGAGATATCAGCACTTTCAGACACAATCAGAGCCATAGAGGAGGAGATGGGAGCTGAAGATGTTTCATTCATACAGGTGATGATGGTTTAGTCAGTTGTAGAAATGAAAACTAACAATTAATTCAATTCAAAATGCAAATAAATTCAATTTCAACACTTCTAGTGTAAAACTTAATTTAAAACCATAATATCAATTAAAATTAGTACTATTAGTATTACTATTATTATATCACTTTGCTGGTCTGTCCTTGTGATTGTTGTGTCTCAGAGTAAGGGGGTCCGGTCCAGCGGTTTTGTATACAGGCCTGGTATGACTTGCTTGACCACTGAAGTAGACCATGGCATTGTGGTGAATTAACTTGTGATAAGAAATTAATTGACTCACGCAAGTAGGCCAACATTACTTTAGTCCTGATGTGAGAATTAATATCATGTCATCCTCCAATCCAGGGCTTTATTTTCTAAAGGCATAACTTCAAAAGTGAACGGATTTGAACATTTTCATGGTCCTGATTTTTGGTGATATAAAAACTCCCCCTCATATTCCATAGATCAGAGGTCACAAATAGTTGGACCGCAATCCGGGTCCGGACCCAGATGTTGTTCAGTGCGGACCCAAACTGCAGCAGAACTTTTCTTGTCCTTACGGTATATGAGCTTTGAGGCGCAGTAAACTCACATACCAATAATAGTAAAATTAGCAAACGTTGCTGAAATTTGGAGCCAGGCCCATAGAGTCCTAACTTGGAGAGATGCAAGCTTGTTGTGCTAGGAGTTAGATTATGTGATCAGAGGATCCCTGATGGAAAGCCATGGAAGCCGTGCCAATTCTGGATGGATGTCCTTAGAAATGCACTGGAGAATAACCACTGAGAGGGCGTGGCAAAGATGAGTGTGAAACCAGGTATGATATGGTGGATTCAGATTCTGTAATGAAGAGAGTCGAGTGTTCTGAGAAAACCGATGTAGGTTTTGTGATATGGACCAAGCAGTGATTTTAACTTAAGGTGGAGAAGCGTGGTAAGCCAAACTGTTTGGTTTGCTAGTTTGATGTTAATGTTAAATAGTATTTGAATCGAGAAGAGGGAAGTCTAAGTTAGGTAAATGTCTAGTCAAGTAAAGGTTTGTTTGCGATAAATGGCGTCATGAAGCAGCAAATCCGGGTCCTAACCCCCAGTGAGCAAGCCAGGGGCGACAGTGGCAAGGAAAAACTCCCTCGGAGCAAGAGGAGGAAACCTTGAGAGGAACCAGACTCTAAAAGGGGGAACCCATCCTCCTCTATATGAGCTTTGAGGCGCAGTAAACTCACATACCAATAATAGTAAAATTAGCAAACGTGCTCCTCAGCCAATCCCAGCATCATCGCACCCAGCACACTCACACCTACGGGCAGTTTAGAGTGAGCGATCAACCTAATATGCATGTGTTTGAACGGTGGGGGGGTAACCAGAGTACCCGAAGGAAACCACTCAAGTACGGGGAGAACATACACACTCCATACACACTGGCCCGGATATCTCATATGTGTGTGAGAATGGTCCTAACACAATTTCAACCCAGATTTAAGGTCCTGGCTGGACCACCAAGAGTTCACTTCTCTCATAAACAAGAGAAAGTGAGAGATACACAAGAGAGAGATAAACTGTTGAGATGTGAAACTCAGTTAACAAGACTAAACATTTTGTTCTCTTTTTTATTATAAATAAACACTTCATGATGAACTTTAAAGCATTTTAATTGTAGCCCTTGTTTTTACTTAGTGATGAAAAAAGGATGAATTAAGTTTTTTAAGCATTTTAGTTCAGCATTTAAACAGTAAACATACTGAAATATACTGAACGGTATGTGTGGTGTGTTGGTGTTTCAGTAGCTGATGGTATAAGATGCTGATACTAGACTACTTCAGTAAACAGGATACACCACTGAATCATAATACATGTTAGAACAAGTTAGAAATGATGAGGGTCCGGACCTTGGCCTGAGGAAATCTCCTCTAACAGACCAGCTATAACACATTTCTCACTACATATTTATATGTTAGCAATTCACTGGATAGAGAAATGTTTGAAAATACATAATAAAATTTACAGATTAACAGATTTGACCCGTTTTTTACAAAATCTCCACACATGTGATTGGTTGATCATTATGCACAGCAGCTTATCTCCGTTGAACTAATCAGATAAACGAATATCTTCACCTGCAGTTTGTAGAAGAATAGATTCAGTGTGAACAGATTCTCCATACAGTTCATACATATGAGCCTGTGGTATGTACACTGTGTGAAAGTGATGCTTATTTTGTAAATGAATGAAGAAACACGTTCACTGATGTCACTCTCACTGTTTTACAGAACTACAAGCTCACAGTGAAAAGGTGAGTGTTATTGTCTCCTGTCTCTCTCTTTTCTGTGGTTCTGAACTCAAAACTTCAGCAGCACTGAGTCCTGAATGTTCTTCCAGAGCTCAGGTCATACTGCAGGATCCAGAGAGCCTTTCAGGAGTGCTGATCCATGTGGGGAAACACCTGGCCAACCTGAAGTTCACAGTCTGGGAGAAGATGCAGGAGATCATTCAGTACAGTGAGTCTTTCTTTATTTGATTTATTTAGTGGCAGATCTATTAAACTTTCACACCATCATAAATTCTATTTAAGCATTAAACAGTGACTGTTGTGATGGAGGTAAATTATTATAATGAAGCACTGACTCTGACTGACTGACTGATACATGGTGGTTGTCAGTGAGGTTATTGCTGTCCTGGTCATAGGTGTATCCTTAAAATAAGGCGAGAGCTCACAGGTTCAGAAATTATTTTATTGGCTACAGTACAATGACTCACAGAAAATTAATTAAATTACATTCTATTGGCTTTTAGCTTAAAACGTATTGTTGCTTGTTTCCGTGCAGTATTAATGTTGTTAAGAAATACCATGATAAAACTATTCATTGATTTTTCACAATGAAAATAAAACAAGGATTACATGAAAAGTAGGAGTAGAAAGATGGACAGAGAGTGGACTAAAAGAACTAATGGACAAGGCACCTGTGAAGCCACTTTAACCTGAGCAAGAAAGAGTAAAGGATTAGCATTGTTAGCACAAAGAAGAGTTATGTCTTCAGATCTTTCTGCCAAAAAGTCTTTCAAGTGAAATCCAAGCTCTTTCTCTTTCACTCTTATGTATGGAAATTCTAGGATCTTGTAGGTCAGTAAATAATATTTTGCGACGTGCGGACCACTAAGGCAGGGCAAGGCGGGGAACTCTGAGAAACTTGGGGCTGGAGTTCTGGGTGGCTTCTGCTGCTAGGTTTTGAAGCCAGACCCCAAAAGCTCCAGCTGAGATAGATGCACGTTTCTCGTGCCAGCCTGAGGTCGTTGATTAGGGAACGAATGTAACTATGATGTGCCTGGGAGGAATGAGGTCCGAGAAGTTGGATTGTGTGGTCTGAGAGTCCCTGAAGAAGACGTATTTGATTTGAGGACAGACAGGTCTGACAAACGGCTAAATGGAGGTGTCGGATGAGGCTGAGAGCGATGTAAAGGCAGAAGGAAGGAGGAAGATGGCTGGTAAGTTGGTGGTGATGGCATCAGTTGCTGAAATTTGGAGCCAGGCCCATAGAGTCCTAACTTGGAGAGATGCAAGCTTGTTGTGCTAGGAGTTAGATTATGTGATCAGAGGATCCCTGATGGAAAGCCATGGAAGCCGTGCCAATTCTGGATGGATGTCCTTAGAAATGCATTGGAGAATAACCACTGAGAGGGCATGGCAAAGATGAGTGTGAAACCAGGTATGATATGGTGGATTCAGATTCTGTAATGAAGAGAGTCGAGTGTTCTGAGAAAACCGATGTAGGTTTCGTGATATGGACCAAGCAGTGATTTTAACTTAAGGTGGAGAAGCGTGGTAAGCCAAACTGTTTGGTTTGCTAGTTTGATGTTAATGTTAAATAGTATTTGAATCGAGAAGAGGGACGTCTAAGTTATAAGCAGGTAAATGTCTAGTCAAGTAAAGGTTTGTTTGCGATAAATGGCGTCATGAAGCAGCAAATCCGGGTCCTAACCCCAAGTGAGCAAGCCAGGGGCGACAGTGGCAAGGAAAAACTCCCTCGGAGCAAGAGGAGGAAACCTTGAGAGGAACCAGACTCAAAAAGGGGGAACCCATCCTCCTCTGGTTGACACCGGATAGCAAATTAAATACATTTATACTTAATGGATCAATGAATTTGGAGAAGTTCTATCAGAGAAGCGGTAAAAGCAGCTCAGCGTTTGTAAAGTAGTAGTGATGAGACTCTAGGGGAAGGAGAAGAAAATGATTGTAAGTAAGAAAATGGAATCTTTGGAGGTGTTAGTGGTCATGTAGGTGATATCTCCACTAGACAGTAAGATGCTCCATCGGGGAGGTGTTGGATAAGACTGAAAAGATGGAATTCCAAACATTGGGGAAATCCAGATGGCTAGCAGAAAATGACTGAGTGTGGAGAAAGGGGTCCGAGTACTGATGGTTGTTGAGGCAGAAGTGAAGTTCTGTCTTTTGAATAGTTTTTGAGGAGAAGAAGTCTGAGTGTGATTTGGAGGAGGATGAGTTCAACTAGTTACTAAATGTGGCCGAAGAAGCTGGCGGAGTGCTGTGAGTTGACTGACGTCAGGGAGGCTGCAGTGATGGAAGTTTGTATGAAGGGAAGGTGATGTTGAGCAGGGCTGTGGTTACATCTGAATGAATGGTGAGAGAGAGAGTCTGTGGTTGTAGAGGTTGAGCGGCTGTCGTGGGTCCGGTGAGAGAGAGTCTGTGGTTGTAGAGGTTGAGCAGCTGTCGTGGGTCTGGTGAGAGAGAGAGTCTGTAGTTGTAGAGGATGAGAGTTCTGTTAAGGAGGACTTTCGTGACAGAGAAGCAACCAGTGAGGCACAGCAGTATGGAGACCTGTAAAGAAAATAGCGGGAAGAATGAGGGAGCGAGGGAGGATTGAGGCAGGCAGGAGAAAGTGCAGTAGGTTGACCTGTAAAGAAATGCAGAAAGATCGAGGGAGGGAGGAAGGAGGTGGGAGGGAGGAAGCGAGGGATGACTGAGGCAAGCAAGAGGCAAGGCAGTAGTGGGACCTGTAAAGAAAAGGCAGGAAGATTAAGGGAGGTGGGAGGAGCATGGCAGGCATGGGGCACCACGGTAGGGGGACCTGTGAAGAAGTGGCAGAAAGATTCGAGAAGGGATGATTAAGGCAGGCATGAGGCAGTGCATTAGGGGGACCTGTAAAGAAAATGGCAGAAAGATTCGAGAAGGGATGATTGAGGCAGACGTGAGGCAGTGCATTAGGGGGACCTGTAAAGAAAATGGCAGAAAGATTCGAGAAGGGATGATTGAGGCAGACGTGAGGCAGTGCATTAGGGGGACCTGTAAAGAAATGGCAGAAAGATTCAAGAAGGGATGATTGAGGCAGGCATGAGGCAGTGCATTACGAAGACCTGTAAAGAAATGGCAGAAAGATTCGAGAAGGGATGATTGAGGCAGGCATGAGGCAGTGCATTAGGGGGACCTGTAAAGAAATGGCAGAAAGATTCGAGAAGGGATGATTGAGGCAGGCATGAGGCAGTGCATTAGGGGGACCTGTAAAGAAATGGCAGAAAGATTCGAGAAGGGATGATTGAGGCAGGCATGAGGCAGTGCATTAGGGGGACCTGTAAAGAAATGGCAGAAAGATTCGAGAAGGGATGATTGAGGCAGGCATGAGGCAGTGCATTAGGGGGACCTGTAAAGAAAATGGCAGAAAGATCGAGGGAGGGAGAGGGAGGAGGGAAGATTGAGGCAAGCATGAGGCAGTGCATTAGGGGGACCTGTAAAGAAATGGCAGAAAGATTCGAGAAGGGATGATTGAGGCAGGCATGAGGCAGTGCATTAGGGGGACCTGTAAAGAAAATGGCAGAAAGATCGAGGGAGGGAGAGGGAGGAGGGAAGATTGAGGCAAGCATGAGGCAGTGCATTAGGGGGACCTGTAAAGAAATGGCAGAAAGATTCGAGAAGGGATGATTGAGGCAGGCATGAGGCAGTGCATTAGGGGGACCTGTAAAGAAAATGGCAGAAAGATTCGAGAAGGGATGATTGAGGCAGGCATGAGGCAGTGCATTAGGGGGACCTGTAAAGAAAATGGCAGAAAGATCGAGGGAGGGAGAGGGAGGAGGGAAGATTGAGGCAAGCATGAGGCAGTGCATTAGGGGGACCTGTAAAGAAATGGCAGAAAGATTCGAGAAGGGATGATTGAGGCAGGCATGAGGCAGTGCATTAGGGGGACCTGTAAAGAAAATGGCAGAAAGATCGAGGGAGGGAGAGGGAGGAGGGAAGATTGAGGCAAGCATGAGGCAATACAATAGGGGGACCTGCAAAGAAATGGCAGAGATCGAAGAGGGGATGAATGAGGCAGGCAGGAGGTGCAGCAGTTGGGAGACTTGTAAAGAAATGGCAGGAAGATTAAGGAAGGGAACGGGATAAGGGCAGAACGAGAGAACAGAGGGACGATTGGAGGGAAGGGGAAGTTGGACGATTGAGGTGGGGGAGTTGGACGATTGAGGGAAAGGGAGGTTGGACGATTGAGGGAAAGGGAAGTTGGACGATTGAGGGAAAGGGAAGTCGTACGATTGAGGGAAAGGGAAGTCGTACGATTGAGGGAAAGGGAAGTCGTACGATTGAGGAAAAGGGAAGTCGTACGATTGAGGTATGAGGAAGGATGATTGAGTAGGAGAGGTGACTGAGCCCAGCTGGAAGAGGCAGAAACACACAGGTTTGTTGTATAACGTTGTGACGTCGGTGGCGGAGCCAAAAGGTCATTTCTCAGAAGCTGAGACGGCATTATAAACAACTCTGCAGCTACATAGTGACGACGTTTGTCAGTACATTGTTGTGACCTTTTGAAATCCTTCATGTCTTCAATTATACCCTCATAAATGTACCAAAAAGAAGTCATGGTACCAAGATGCGACATTACGTGGTAGCGAAATTGTGACAACACTGATTAGGTGACGAGGCACGACCTGCTATAAAACAACGCTGTAAGATGGTAGACAACGGTGTGAAAACGTGTGTTCGCTGGAGCGCGAGAAGCCGCGAGTGAAATCAGCACGGTTGAGGCGGAACCGACCGCTACAGGCTGCAGTAGCCTGGAGGGAGCAGCAGGGGGGGCAGGGGTGTAGGAATAGACCTGTTAGAGCAGGCGTCGTTTCCTCCGGATCCAGCAGGAGGCGTGACGTCATCGGGGCGCCCAGGATGTTTACCTCCGACGGAGGGCAGAAGCGAGGAAAATACAGCCCAGACCATGAGGCAGAAGGGGTACAGGAAACGCGACGTTCCCCCAAACTTGGAGCCTGCACATCAGCACATCCTGCCTCCCGCTATTCCTCGCGCTGCTCCGCGTGAAGCAGCCGAGGAAGAGTCGGGGTGCGGCAAACGAGAGCGGCCACGTCCGGGAGACGATAGAAACGGAGCAGTCCCGGTGGCAGCGGTGATAAAGGACCCCAAACGAGGAGCAGCGTGAGGAATAGCGGGAGGCAGGATGTGCTGGCGATTGGCGAAGAGCCAGCCGGCCGAAGCAAGTCAGTGTCGGCAGAGAGTAAGGAAGGAGCAGTCAACGGGCCAGTCGGTGCGAATTTCGTCATGAGAAGGTGAGGGCAGAGGAGTGGTTTATATAGAGCGTGTAATGATTGAAGGGAGGAGTTTGGGCGTGGTCCTTCTCCCAAACTTAAGTTTTTTCATAACTTCATTAGTTTAAATCTGCAATGAAATCGCAGTGTAGCAGGATTTAAACTAAAATAAATCTAAAATAAATCTAGATTAAAATCTCCATTTGTGATGATTTTCATTTTGCTATATCCTGCGAAAGTTTTATGATGAATGGGCCAAAAGAAGTGCTCCAAAATTACGATTAAAACCTCTTTACATTTACTTACTGCAGCATGCAGTAGCTGAGGGGCACACTTTGTGTGTCGGGCAAATGGTCTGACGAACTGTTATTGTTTTCACTTTTCAAAAAAGAGGATATATATAATTACAGTGATATACCACTGTCATTATTTAGTCTTTCTACGGTGTGAGATTAGACTGATGAAATATGTGTATTTCTGTGTTTATTACATGTTTGTATTTTTATTCTTCAGCTCCTGTAACTCTGGATCCCAACACTGCTCATCCTAAACTCAACCTCTCTGATGATCTGACCAGTCTGAGATTCACTCAGGAGAAACAGCAGCTTCCTGATAATCCAGAGAGATTTGATTCATCTGTTTGTGTTCTGGGTTCTGAGGGCTTCAAATCAGGAACACACTGCTGGGATGTTGAAGTTGGAGACAGTGGAGACTGGGTACTGGGTGTGATGACAGAGTCTGTTAAGAGGAAGGGAGATATGACTTCCAGGAGTGGAATGTGGTGTGTGCAATATTACAGAGGTACATATGGAGCCGATTCTACACCACAGCCGTCCACTCCCCTCCCAGTAGCACAGAAGCTGCAGAAGGTCAGAGTTCAGCTGGACTGGAACAGAGGAAAACTCTCATTCACTGATCCTCTCACTAACACACACTTACACACTTTCACACACACATTCACTGAGAGAGTTTATCCACTGTTCTATACAAAAAATATCAGTCCTATGAAAATCACAGCAGTGAAGTTTAGTGTATCAGTGAATCAGTTCAGTTAGAGTTCATTCAGTCTTTGTGAGGATCAATACTGAAATACTGATCAATACTGAAATACTGATCAATACTGAAATACTAATCAATACTGAAATACTGATCAATACTGAAATACTGATCAATACTGAAATACTGATCAATACTGAAATTATCTCTGCAGATATAATATATATATAGAAAGTAAGGCTGATGTAACATAATTAACTCTACTAACTTGGTTAACTTGGTACATTTAACTGATCTTGTACTTCAGGCTACCAAAACTATCATAACACTACAAAAAGTTTACCAAACTACATTTTATGACAGGTACAGCTACGGAGTTTTGATTTATTGTAAACAAACAACATGATGTGTTCTATTCTTGGCAAAAAATAACAAGCCGTAAAATTAACTTCTGTAGTGAAGACAGGTGGCAACAAAAAAATTAAATAAAAAAAGAACATCTTGCAAAACGTGTGTTGTTTAAAAAACCTGCAAACCATTTGCACATAAGAAATACATAATTTCAGTGAATGAAACTATTTGAGCAGAAAGATATACAACAAATGAATTCAGATTTTACACACAATAAATGAAATATTGTAAAAATATATTGATAAATCTTTGGACGCCATGTCAACATAAACAAGTGAATTCTTTTTTAAATTAATCTGTGAGACTAATTCACCATCACAGAAATCATATATTATGTCTGGAATGAAGCGAACAAAATCATAAACTTTTTTCTTCTCGTTTTATTTATTGTAAAAGTGACTAAATCTCTTTACTAATAGACTCAATCATTGGAGAGCACTTTGGGAGAGTGATGCCATATGGATACATTGGACTCAGCACTTGGCTTTCTTTAGTGAGAGAGAAATTGTCAGCTAAACACCGCAGAGAAATTGTCAGCTAAACAGAGCAGAGAAAACTGAATAGACGTTAAACTTTTTGTTTCTAGACTGGTGCGCTGTAACCGCTTTCAGACACCAACTAGCTAAAGTACAGTAGAGTGAAGTTGCAATGTTACTCAGTTCAGATGCTGAATACATGTGCATTTTTTTCAACAAAACTTTCAGTCTCAACAAACCACCAACATGATAAGAGAATTCATTTAGCTAATTTAGCTACCTCATTATCAAGTGTCCTCTCTGAGCTCACGTCTATAAACCAAGTTTAGCTGACACAAACCAAATACATCAAAAACAAGTTCACAGCAACTGATATATTAACTAATTAATACATATGAATAGAAAAGAAACTCACATTATCCAGCATTGTGCTACAAAATGTCTTTATTCAGTATTTTAAATAGTTCTCTGTTGTTCTACACAGAAGATATGTGACTTTAAAAAGTGGCCAGTTGGGATTTTAGTGAGTTAATTGGCTGGTTTACAGGGAGACAGTATGATGATAATGCAGAGGCAACATGTTGAAATAAACACAGACAGAAAAATAAAATGAACCTCTGTGTTAATAAAGTTCAGTTTATTTATATAGCGCTTTTTACAACCAAGCTGTCTCAAAGCAGCTTTACAGAAGTTTGAAATCAGACAGATACAACATATATCTCCCAGTGAGCGAGCCAGAGGCAACAGTGGCGAGGAAAAATTCCCTCAGACTGGAGGAAGAAACCTTGGGAGGAACCACACTCACAGGGGGAGACCCATCCTCCTCTGATCAAACAGTATTTACAGTTTAATAAACAAAACACCAAAGAAAAGAATCTCTGTTTGAAATCTGGATAGCAAAGCTTTAGAAACTGCGCAGGTAGAGGCAGTCTCTGACTGAGGCAGTCTCTGACTGAGGCAGTCTCTGACTGAGGCAGTCTCTGACTGAGTCTTTATGTAAAGTGGGCGTGAGCTGAAACTCATAAACTCACTCCTCATACTATTCAGTTAGCTATGCTAGTTACCTGGAGCTTTTTAGGAGCTAATGTTACCTAGACTAGCTACTCGCTTTCATCTCAACATCAAACACAAAGTAAATTAAAATTGTTAGTCATTGTGAAATGTTCAGTTTAAGATGATCTGCCTCAACCAGCAAACAGTGATACACTCACACAGCATGGCTGCTACTTACAGGTCACTGTTGGGGTTGTGATGCTAATAAAGATGGAACTGCTCATCCCTTCAGTCTCTTCAGTGTTAAGTGAAGCTGCTTGATGTTGTCTCAGTGTTTGAGAAACTGGAAACTGACCGGAGTGAAATGTGCACTGCAAACTAATAACTTTAAATGGTGCTCCTGTTTACATTCTGGAGCCTGTACAAGCTGTACGAGCATTTAAGGTGGAATTAAACATTTGATTTAAAAGCTGGTGAATAGAAAAACAATTTCAGCCTCATTTAAAGATGAACATCAGCCACTGACAGATCGGTTCTTTGGGAAGGGAATGAAGAGTGGCAACATCTCCTTCACAGCCTGGAACAGTAGATCTCTTCAGAGTCCACCATTTTCATTGCTGTTGCTTTGTTGTGGTTGTATGTAAATGTGGGAGGTATAAATATTAATGTGTTTGTTATGTAACAGTTTAAGATTTTGGTATCAGCTCATTTTACTGTCACACTTTTGAAATGCAGGATTTGTGTTTGAAAGTGAATATACAGTGTCTCAAGTTCACAGTATGTCTGTTCTATCTGTAGCGTTCAGTTGTGTTCGTCCCACCAACACATGGAAAGAGACTTGTGAATGATGATCAGTTAATTACTCCTGCAAATACAAAATGTAGTTTAATTTATAATTTGGTCTGTGTTTCTGTTCAAGGTGATGCACTCAGTCTGCTCTTCAAGAGGTAATATTCTCTGTGTGAACAGATTTAAAACAAGAATAAACAAAAAAAATATATATTATTTTACACGTTAAAATCAATTTAAAACAGTATGTATAATAATACTAACATAGTGATCATATAGTGATTAAATATTACTTGGTAAACTTGGTAATGTGAAGAGTTTTCACATTAATGCGACACCCTAGATTATTTTATTGTGCACTGATTGTCTTGATGACACATACAGTAATTACTGGTATCTGGTGGTGAAAACAAGAAACAAGTTCTCCAACCACATGGAAATCCAGCCCCCTAGCCTGCTAACTTTTAAAGTGAAGTTGGATTATGCGGTTTATTACAGTATAAATAAAATAATTAACACATCGAAATGCACTTGTAACTTACCTGTAATTAATGTAGAAACCACAAATTATAGACTAATTCATAATTTGGACAGCATTTCTGTCTAAATGAAACAAGCTAAAGTTAGCACAGCCTCATGAAGCTTAAACAATAAAATGTGTGAAAAAGCTCCTTCTGCTAGTTCAGCTTTGATATGTTGGTCTCTGTCTGTCTCTCTATTTATCTTTATCTATGAATATTAAGGCTAACGTGTGATATTAATGCTCTTTACAGTGTTGTTTTTCAGTCCCACTCATTAAATCCTGACTGACAGCAGTACAGGCAAGCTTGGAATTCCTACAGCATGGCTGGCTCAAAATGGCTTAATCGGTTTGGTATGCTTTTCCCCTAAAGGTGTTCCTACCTACCCTTTTAAACTTGTAGCCCTGCCCTTTTCTAATTGGGCCATACCAAAGCTGCAGCTGGGGGTAACTTAAAGGTACACACACGTATTAATGTCAACAATATTTCCCTTTATAGCTGTACAAATTTGCAGACTGTCTTAAGACAGTAAACATCAATACTTATACAAATACAATAACTTGTTTTTAACTAATCTAAACTCTTTTCTCTTCCACAGGTGTTCCAGTGAAGAGTAGCCCCCTGCCTTGTAGCACAACCGGAGGTCCCAGGACTCTACAGAGCAGATGATTTTACTTATTACTCTCCATCCGATTACACTCAGCAGGAAGTACCTCAACTCATCATCGTGGATGAGACTATAGAGACTATAGAAATGATCCCTGAAAGTATAGTCTTAACCTCTCAGCTCTAAACCCAGACCTCTTCAATCTCCACCCAGCGCTTCACCCAGACGGTGATCAGTTCTTCCTCAGCGCTGAGACCGCGTGAGTAGATGAGAAAAACTGCAGCACTATAAACAACAAATACTCAGTTTTCCTACAACACTTTAAACCCGTATGTACCCCTAAGTTTGACATAATGACATTCTGCTTAACGGCAACACAAACTTTTTATTTCATTTCTTTTCATCAAAAAATGATTTCGGCACCCAAACAGTGCGTAATCTAAAAAAGCAACATTTAGAATTTAGCCACCTATGCACTGATTTTGTGTACAAGACAAAATTTCATAAATCATATAGTGCACTATGATGAGAGTAAGAAACTGTTTGGGACTGTTTGTCTTCCGTATATTACAATATTTGAATTAGTGTTGTTTCATGATTTAAAACTGATGGTGAAAAAATTAACTACCTTTTCTTTTAACCACTCAGAGGAGACACAGCAAACACTTTAAACACAAACCATTATTTAATTATACAACATAATCTTTGTTTATTAGTCTAATACAGACACAAACTCAAGATTTTGTATCACTAATATATACGCTCATGTTATTCAAATGTTATAAAAGACACTACACTTGACAAAAATACTTGACTGGAAAACAGTCTGGAATTTTTTTTTTTAATACATTAAAAACATCGAAATGACCGACAGATCCATCTTAAATACTGTTCCAGGTTAAACTGGACACCACAGAAACACTGTCTTATAAAAACCTGACTGTAAACATTATTCATATCAGAAAGTGGAAATGTTTTTGCATATGATGTGAGAATTTGGGGAAGTTTATGACTTCTGGGTACATGTTACTACCAAACTGTCTGACCTGGTGGGGAAAGAAATTCCCATAGATCCAGCTGTATTACTACTTAATGATGAGTCCAGTTAAAGCTAACAGGAAAACAAAGGAAGAGCTGGATTCCCCATATGACTCCCCACAATCTTAATGTATGACACTGCCTATTTCAGCTACAGGATATAGTGATGTTAGAATTAAACCCAGTGAATCAATCAAGTTAAAGCATCTACTCTCGAGACACATAGACAGATTTGTATTTATGTGTGGGAAAAACAATCAATATCTAAAAACCAATCATATCTTTCTTTTACATTTTATTATTAATATTACTTCATTTTAATCTTAATCTTATATTAATCTTATTCCTAAAATTTACCTTAACATATTGTCAATAATGCCACATACTTACAATTGTTTCACAATTTAGTTTCACAAAACTAGTTATTATGGCGTTCCCAAACCAGACTACGCCACCCCTTAGTTCATCCCTAGAGCAAAGAGAGGACAGCACAGCAGCTCCAGCTTCTCTCTCCTTTATAAACAGTAAACACACCACCTGCAGCATTAGCCTGCTAAACTAAAATAAACCCTCAGATAGTCACTCCTAGCTGACAATACCAGAATAAAGAGTGATCAGAAATATGGACTGCTGATAATGACTGTAATGTGTTTTTTCTGAGTGATAAAGTATAAAAATACTCCTTTATAAAACTTACTAAACACACAACACCAGTCAGATAAAACACAGACACCGTGTGCGCGCGATGCGAAAAGGGAAGCTGGATCATACCATTTTGCAAGGCGGGGGAGGGCTGCTGTATTTTAGTTGTTAAAATAATTGGTTTAACCATATACTATTCATGGTTTTAACATAAAAACCAGCTTGTCAGAGACAAATTAACGTTAAAAGATTTTTTTACTATAATCTTTAGGGGTGCTGGGACTCAATTTAAATATTAACTAGAGCTAGCCACGCCCCTGGTCTGCAGTTTGGGACGCGGCCAGAGAGTAATGTAACTTTACGTTTTAGAGTGTTTTCTGACTTTAGTTAATATAAACGTTAGCGAACCTAAACCCTACTAATCTGTTACCATAACAACACTTTATACTAAAGCTGTTTTATTGCAGTATATTTTGCTATTCACTGCTTTCATCACTGACCTCGCGTTTAAAGCTGCACAAGGTACACAGAGTAACAATAACACAAGTAACAGCCAGAAACACCGTAACGAATACACGAGTCATGATGAAGAACACACGGGAGCCTGAAACAGAGACAGCTGTTCCCATACTGGAGTGAACTCTAGCTGAGGAGCAAGACCCGGACAGGAGCAAACTGTACCAACACTGCAGAGCCTGGGAGGGAGAGAGTGAGAGAAAGAGAGAGAGAGAGAAAGAGAGAGAGAGAGATAGGCTGTTCATGCAGCTGATATATTAAATAATAAATACCCACGAATAGAAAAGCAACTTACTTTATCCAGTGTTGTGCTGGAACAGGAAAATAAAACAGGAAAATTATACTATTTAGTTAGTGTTCATTACCCCAACACATGGAAACAGAGTAGTATGTACAATAATAATAACACAGTGATCATATAGTGGTTAAATATTTCTTAACTTACTAAACATTATGAATAATATCTGACATATTATCAATGGATTATAGATTATTTTCTTACACACTGATGTCTCCGTGAAATATACAGTACAATTTATACTTTGTCATAACAAAATAAAACAATAAAGAAAATGAACTTAAGAAATACTGCCATCTGGTGGCGAAAACAAAAAACAACAAGTTCTCCAACCACATGGATATCCAGCTCCTAGACTGCTATCTTTTGGATTATACAGTTTATTACAGTGTGAATAAAATAATGAACACATCGAAATACACTTTAACTTACCTGCAGTTAGTGTAGACACCACAAAATATAGATTCACTCGTAATTCGGTTAGTTTCACTGTCTAAATGAAACAAGATAAAGTTAGCTTAGCCTCGTGTAGCTTAAACAATAAAACGTGTAAAATAGCTCCTTCTGCTAGTCCAGTTTTAATATGTTGGTCTCTGTCTGTCTCTCAATTTATCTATATCTGTGGATATTAAGGCTAATATGAGATATCAATGCACTTTACAGTGTTATGATTATTCTTTAGTCACAGTCGAGAGCAGCACTAAAGACGAGGCTGCATTTCACTGATCAACCAGTAGGTGGTGCCAGACCCATTTAGCAGAAACTAATTTACTCTGTTATATGTACTGAACTCTGCTTATTAACTCTAACAATGTAAATACAGTTTTCTGTTAAGATGAGACGATATCCAGTCTAATAGCTGAACATGCTAAAAGGACAAATACGTCTCCAACATAATGTAGAACATGAAGATAGAAGCCACCAGTTACTACAGCAGCTTCATATCACATATGGCTCCTGTAATGTATTAGTCTTACAGTAAATAACTGTTTTTAAGGAAAACGTGATAATACAGTAAAAACCAGCTGTTACTTTATCCCACTAGTCGGAGTCACGAGGGGGCCAATTCCAGTGTCATTGGGAGAAGGTGTAGATCATGGACAGGTCGCCAGTCCTTCGCACACTCACACCTAGGGGCAATTTCGAGTCTGGTGGTGCTGAACAGTAGTCCTCACAGATGCACAACACGTGAAAACTATGTAACTACTAGTGATGTAGCTACTGTTACAGATGGATTAAAGCAGTACAGCTTATGTTATGACACGTGTATCAATTTGTGTAACGAGTATCATCAGCGCTAATTAAGTGGAGTTGAAGAATCAGCTCCTTCTGCCCTGAAAGCCTGGAGCAGTGTGACACTACTGCAAGGCCCCTACTGACCACTCTGCTGATTCAATAGAAATTCATTGACAATTAAAATTTACTTTATTCAAAGTATTTTAACACTCTGTTGTCTGAGTAGAGCTGTTAGCCATGAGGGGCACAGACCCCCTAAAGTATATAAAAATTATTTACATACAGTCTACATAAAGCTGAAACAGCAGCATCTGTACCCGCACCAATAAAAATAATTTATGATAATAATAATAATATATACATTTTATTCATATAGCGCTTTTCAAGAAACTCAAAGATGCTTTGAACTAAAGATTAAAGTTTTTCTCACCTATGAAGGTAAAAATGGAGTTTACTTCTGCTTCATAAACTTCCACTGAAGCATATTCAACATCAACACTACTGAAAAGAAACTGGAGAACATAGTCCAAGACAAAGATCTCCAAATGTATTTGCTGTGTCTTCTGAGAAAATGGGTTACACAGGAACATCAAGTCAACACTATGGGTCTGTCTCAAAACCTAGTGAGTGTCTAAGTAGTGCACTGTCGAGGTAGTCAGCTGTTTGAGTAGCAGTGTTCTGTCTGATATCTCTCCTCATAAGACAGATTACTGAGACACTCTAGTTAGAGAGCAACTGTGTCACGGCTTATTCTCGCCCACAGCACGTGACCAGTGTTTTAGCTTAGCCTAGCTACTGGCTACCTGGCTAAGCTACCAGCCGGCTATCCAAAACAACAGCCTGAGGCCTAAAAATCTGCTAGCATAAATGCTAATGGCTCGAGTATGAATGCTAAATGGTCACCACTCGTTACAAAGTTGTAAGTAAAATGCTGTTTCTGTAGTTTTTTGACAAGAAACACATTAAAACAGTACGTACTGCTGGAGCGGCAGACTAGTAGTCAGTTTCAGTAGCAAGTTTTAGTAGCCACAGGACAGACTACGTCCGCCATCTTACCAACGTACTGTGACGCAAGACGGCACTTCACTAGCCGTAGCTACGTACAAACAGCAGACGTACCGCTTTTCATTGATTTTTTCTCAACTTTGAATTCATCCGCAGCTCCAGGTGAATCATGGGATAGCACAGTGTGCTCGGTCACATACATAAAAATGGCTGCCGATTCAGGAGGTCATCTGGATACCATTCACCTACTACTCGATACAGCTACTGAGTATTCAAACATACTGGCCACGCTCGTTTACTGATTTCACTACTGAGTAGTAGACAAGTAGGAGATTTTGGACACACCCATTCATTTGAAAATGACTTCACTGCTCATAGCCTTGCCTGCGTTGCATCATGGGATTGCCTTAGCGGCCGAGGAATTGTTCAATGCCTCTTTACAATTCAGCCAGAATAAGGTGTCTCCCTGGACAGCATGTTTAAGATATCTAAGAACTGGGACAGTCTACATGTCGAGAGCTGCACACTATGACGTACAATGCTGTCTATGTAGAAACTCTACATACGTAGGTTTTGAAACAGACCCACTGTAACAAGAAGAGCTGCTGTTTCTCATCAGCATCATTTACTACATGAGGTATTATTGTTATCTATCCTGAATGACGGTGATGTGATATACAGATATGCATCAGCCTCTAAACTTAAACCTTTAGACTCTGTATATCACTCTGCTTTAAGATTAATCACCGGTGACTCTACAGATCATATCACTGCTCGCTGTATGGAAAGGCTGGCTGGTCGTCTCTTGCTGTGCTTCGAGAAACACGTTTACTTCTTTTATTTTTAAAGCACTTTCTGGTCATATGCCACCGTATATCACAACAGTTACTGAAAACAACACAACTTATCAGACTCGGTCCAGAGATCGGATCAGCCTTCAGGTTTAGTCTTTACTGAAGTGGTAAAATCTGCTGTTAGCTCCAGCAACACCAGCAAGCTGGACTTTACTACAGGAACCTCTAAAGCAGGGGTGTTTAATTAGAGTCAGTAAGGTCCAGTTAGAGAAGAGTTCCTCAGGTCGGTCTGGACCGTCATCATTTCTAACCTGTGTTCTGATTCAGTGGTGTATCCTGTTTACTGAAGTAGTCTAGTATCAGCATCTTATACCATCAGCTACTGAAACACCAGCACATCACACATACCGTTCAGTATATTTCAGTATATTTACTGTTTAAATGCTGAACTGAATGAATTATTTATAAACTTCTAATAAATGTTTTTTACTCACTTCAGTAAAAACAAGAGCCAAATTAATAAAACAGAACGCTTTTGAAAAAAAGAGCATCTGAAAGAGTTTATCTATAGAAACAGTAAATGAAGCTTTTTAGAGCATGTTAGCCTTTCTCTGACTCACTTTAGTCTTAAACTCGCTTTATTCTCTGACTAGCATTACTCTCCAACTCGCTTTATTCTCTGATTCGCCTCCTGCCGCCACATGACCCCGACTAGCGGGATAAAGCAAAAGATAATGAATGGATTTAATTATTAAAATGTTCTTATTAGTTTTATATCTCAGTTGTCTATAATAAATTTTTCCTGATTTTCAAGCAATATTCTACGTATCATCTCAGCTCTTTGTAAATGAGGGTTACTCTCCGTATATAAGTAAGTATAGTTTAAGGTTAAGGTCTATTGATTGATTGATTAATATTTACCTTAGTCACCAAGCATATATATATACATATATCATCATATATACACGTATATCATCACTGTATCAATCATTTTTAATTCTCCACATTATTCGAGCTTCACATCTTCTCTTTATATCGTGTGAAAAGTTAATGTTGACTGGACCAATAGAACTGCTGAGAAAAACACTTTTAACATGTTGTGGACAGTCGTGCCTGGCATGTGTTCCAGAGGCGGGGCACCCCAACCACTCATGGCTGGCGGACACTAATTAGCCCACCTGAATCTCCCGCAGACGGCACCTTCGGGGACATAAAATACCAAACCTGGAGACCAGGAGGTTGAGTAGGATTTCTGCTCCAGGCTCAATCTCCAACCCCGTGTTTCTCTGTTTTCCCCCTCTACTCCAGGAGGGTTACACCCCTTCCTTTCTTATGCTCTCAGGGTAACTTCCCAGTACTGCTCAGAGCCACCCCAACGACACGGCACCACCTCTGGCTGCCCTCCATTCCTCCGGCCCAGGACGATAGCTCAACCCATTGGGTTCCTTATCTTGTTGTGTAAAATTATTTAAGCTGAGTTCAGCCTCTGTCTCTGTTCTTAGTCAAACCCATCCACCCCTGGCTTGCACAACAAATATATAGGTAACTAAAAAGGGCCCAGGAACCAACTACAAAAGAAGAACCTGTTTATATAAACAATAACAAACTAACAACACAGTGCATGTTTTTACATGATCAGCATTTATTACAATTAACTCATTTTAAACTACAGTCAGTCAACAGTTCAGTTCCAGTTATATAAAATTACATCAATCAAATTATAGAAAGAACGTATCTAAACAATTAACAATGAATAAGATTAAGAAGCAATATTTCTCTCAGGTCAGGTCAGTTCCGGTCAGGTCAGTTTAAATGTTATGTGTATTTCCAACTAACAATGGACACAAAACAGATTTACAAAAAAATCCGGGTCCGAGCCCCAAGTGAGCAAGCCAAGTGCGACAGTGGCAAGAAAAAACTCCCTCATAGTGGAGGAAGAAACCTTGAGAGGAACCAAGACTCAAATGGGGAACCCATCCTCCTCTGATCGACACCGGATAGAAAAACAAGTACAAAGAAAGTAAAGAAGAAAACACTGACAGTGAATCTACCTAGAGATCAAAGGGTAGACTGCCTTTGTCTCACCAGACCTCAAGAGATTATTCTGCTCTTTTTGCTGGGAGGTCTGTTCCTGAGATAATCCAGAATATCATAACTTGACATCTCCAGTACCATCATGTTCTCCTTTCCAGATGTTTTTCTCTTTTTGCTCATGTACTGCAGTCACTTGTACTGATTCCAAAAGCAGTGTAGAGAAATAACTTAATAAGCTGTAATGACACATAAGCAGTGGTAGACATTAGCATGTTCTATTCTCTTCCAGTTACTGATGTAATGTTGTGTTCTGTATTTTAAGTGATCGTTACTTCTGTATGTAGATCAGTGCAGTGTAATATCTTCTTTTATCTATAAAAACCCACATTAATATTCTTCATTCTGATGTACATGTAGCTTCTGTGTGTGTTGAAAGAAGGAATTCTACATACCGTTCACTCATATCAGTCCGGCCTGGATGAACAGCATGCTGAAATGATTTACTCACCAACAAACTTTCTCCTCCTTCATCTTACATTCATCATGTATATGTTGAATCTCCTCCAGATGTTCAAACATTCATACAAATGATTTACTATCTAGAGAACAAAGGGTGGACTACCTTTGTCTCACCAGACCTCAAGGGATTATTCTGCCTGCTGGGAGGTCTGTTCCTGAGCTAATCCAGGATAGTACAGTACATAATCTCCTGTATCTGCTGATTCTCCTCCAGATGTTGAAACATTTAACCTGATATGGTCTACCTGAATAACAAATGGTAGACTAGTGTTGTCTCATCAGGCCTTCAAGAACTGTTTTGGCCTTTTTTGCTGGGAGGCCTGTTCTTGAGATAATCCATGATATTCTGACTTGATATCTCCTGTATCATCATGTTTCTTATTCCAGATGTTTTAAAATTCATACAAATGATTTGCTATCTAGAGAACAAAGGGTGGACTACCTTTGTCTCACCAGACCTCAAGGGATTATTCTGCCCTTGTTGCTGGGAGGTCTGTTCCTGAGCTAATCCAGGTCACAGTCTGCCCTGTTTCATTCCTGTCTGTTTTTGTTTACGTTGTCGTGTCAATACCATGTGGTCCTGTTTGTTTTTGTCATGTGCTCCTTGTCTCCGCCCTTTTGTTTCTGCCCCTCACCTGCTCATTGTTTAAGTCCCCTTCCGTTCTGCCCCTGCAAGTTCATTACACCAGAAGAGTACATATACAATCTCTGCAAAAGAACGCCACTGCAGCCCTTACTGCTCCCGCAGTCATCGCAGCAGGCCCTGCAGGCGAGAACACCACTGCAGCCCTTACTGCTCCCGCAGTCATCGCAGCAGGCCCTGCAGGCGAGGATGGCGCTGCAGCCCCTACTGCTCCGGCGGTCATCACAGCAGGCTCTGCAGGCGAGAACACCACTGCAGCCCTTACTGCTCCAGCGGTCATCGCAACAGGTACTACAAACCTAAAGAAAAACAAACCTTAACCTAAAGAAACGGAAACGGGGACACAGACCGATACAGAGACTGGGACAACCACGGAGACAGGGACCAACACAGAGCTTGGAGCAGGAGACATGACAGGCACAGCCCGGGGAGCAGGGACACCAACAACCGGGGAGCAGCTGCAATATGTATGTAAATAAACTGAATCTGCAGTTGTCTCCACAATCTGCCCTGCAAGTTCATTACACCAGAATAGTATATATACAATCTCTACAGCTCCTGTGGTCATCACAGCAGGCCCTGCAGCCCCTGTTACTCCCGCGGTCATCGCAGCAGGCCCTGCAGCCGAGGACGCCGCTGCAGCCCCTGCCTCTCCGACGGTTAATGCAGCAGGTCCTGCAGCCGAGAACGTCGCTGCAGCCCCTGCCGCTCCTGCGGTCATCGAAGCAGGCCCCGCAGCTGAGGGCGACTCGCCACAGGCCCTGCCGCTCTGGCGGTCATCGCAGCAGGTCCTGCGCCCGAGGACGCCATTGCAGCTCATGCTGCTCCCTTAATTAGCGCAGCTGCCTTTTGGGCGGTTGTTGTCCCTGCTCCCCGGGCTGTGCCTGTCATGTCTCTTGCTCCTAGTTTTGTGTTGGTCCCTGTCTCCGTGTTTGTCCCAGTCCCTGTTTCTGTCTGTGTCCCCGTTCCCGTTTCTTTAGGTTTTGTTGGACCTGTCCCCGTTAGTCTGTCCATCCCTGTTCCAGTCACAGTTTCTGTTCCTGTTCCCTTGTTGTCCTTGTTCCCAGGTCCCGTCTAGTCTCCTGTCATGCCTCCAGTCTTGTCTCGTGTCCAGCCCCCTGTCCAGTCTTGTGTCCGTTCCCCAGTCCTGTCTGGTGTTCCCTCTCATGTCCAGTCTTCCAACAGTAAATGAGAATATCCTGAACATCAAGAACAATCCAGGTTCTCGTTGGAGTCCTGCAGGTTTCTGTTCCAGATGTTCCTGTAATTAGGAATGGGAATGAGTGGGAGTTCTCTCCTGTACAGAGAACACATTACTGCACACTTTTAAGTACAGTTACTGATTACTTACTGAAATTAACATGTTGGAAAGAAATAAAACAAATAATGTGGCCTCTGCAAACGTTCAGCTATAATCATTTATATATATATATATATATATATATATATATATATATATATATATATATATATATATATATATATATATATTGTATTTGTGTTTATATTCACAACCTTGTTCAACTCAGTGAATGAATAGAAATTCACTAAAACTTACAGCAGATTTTAAACATTTAGAAAGCATATATACCTACAGGTGTCCTAGTTTTCTATTTTATAATATATTTACAAAAACCTGTTTTCCAACTTATTGAAGCTCCTCAAATACAGACATCCAGGTGAGTTTATTTTATATCAGTGTTACATTAATAACGTTTCTAATATGTTATTCTTATTTTCCTCATCCTGAAATATACAGTACTGTTATGTTAGTGTGAGACCGCTGCCACTGCTGTGTAATTAACTACACAGTGTTTATAAAGGCTAAGCGTGAAAGTCTGCTGTGTTTATGTTAATGTAATGTAGCCATAGCTTGTAGTTACAAAGCTCCATTATTACTGTTCAGTCTGTGCAGCTTCTGCTCTTCTCTTACAGTCATTGAGCTTCACTGACAACTGAAATCTCACCATCTTCCCTTCACACTATCAGCCAGAGGAGCTTGTTGACTTTATAGTGTTGTGTTTGTTTGAGTCGTGGAGTTTCACTGGTTTTGGTATCGAGTGATATATTTCTGATATTGTGACGTGTCCAGTAGTTATTACGCTTATTGTACACACTGCAGATTATAGTTGTTACTTGTTTTTACCATAAGGTAACAGTTATATCTCATCACTGTATATAAAACTGATAACACCTTCATGATAAACACACATAGACTGTATTTTAGTGTATTTCTTGAAGCTGCTGTTCAGTAATCTGTACATTACTCACACTTCAGGAATCACTTCACATGAAGTATAAAAAGATTTTCAGACTACAAAAAGAAAACATACGATCAGATAAAAGTCCAGAATTTTACACGTAACGCCTCAGTTTCCCAAAGCAACAGAGAAAACAGTGAATATTTAAATGTAGTTTGATAAAAAAGAGTTAAAGTGTTTGCTCCATTTGGCAAAAACATCCAGTAAAGTGATAAAACCCTACAGTTTACTTCTTTCTGTAAGGGCTCAGACCACGCGCCGCCGCTCTGCCAAAACTACAGGCACAAACTACAATGCCCAGCATGCACCACGCCGATTGGGGCATTGGTAGCACCTGCCAATGACCCTATTTAAGTTGACACCAACCGTTGCTGCACCTTTGCTGAGGGGTAGCCGGTAAACGGTATCGACAAGACAAAACTCAAACATGCTCCCAGAAAAAATGACCAAGCAAAAAGAAGGAGCTAAGAACAAAAGAAAACACGAAACAAAAGAAAAGAAAAGAGAAAAGAAAAGAAAAGAAAAAAAATAAAAGAGAAGAATTAAGATTTGCTTCCCCACTGTATTATTGTTTGGGGCCTACTCCTTTCAGTTATTGCTCCTTTTTCCTTTCTCCATTTTGCAGAGGCCAGAGCCCGCGTGTTCTTACCGCCAAAAACTCTCCCTGAAAGCGGGAGCGTTTTGCCATTTAATTTTCCACCCGTTTTCACCAACATTTCCTCGTTTCTTTTACCACAGAGAACTCTCCCCGGAAGCGGGTGGGTTTTGCGTTCGCTATTTAATTTTCCACCCCTTCTCAGTCTTCATTTACTTGTTTGTTTTGCCGCCGAGGCTCTTCCCGAAAATGGGCGAGTTTTCGGTCGTGCTCTTTTATTTCCGCCAGTTTTCACATTTCCCATTAACTCCCTGTTAACAAACGCTTCACCACGTGACCCACAACGCTGCAGTCACCATTCCCGACCTGACCAAGATACAAAATCACATTTCTCTGCTACACACTCAGAGGACATGCTGCACTAAAATAAATAAATAAATAAATAATTCAGTAAAACCCGTTTAGGGGCAAATAACACAATCGGGTTTCTCCCTGCGCTTGGGTCCACCCCCTTACCGGAACCGCGACCCTTTCACTACATTATGAAGCTGTTGTTGCCAGATTGTTACAGATTTACCAAAAAATAATACATTTCTAAAGAACACGTGAACGAGACTCACCTCTGAAACATTTCAACATCTTCATGAAGAAACCTGGAGGATCTGAAACTGCTGCAGGACTCCAGGTTTTATTAGAATCAGAATGTTCCATCACCCTGGAAACCTCATTATGAGCTCATAAGCGCTGATTTGCAGCCAAACAGTTCGTCTGAACGAATCAGTGTAATAATTATACTAACATAAATCTAATCTGATCCAATATTTTAATATTTAGCTATTTAGTAACATGTCCAAACACTTATTAACATTAATGTAGCTTACTTAATAATCATATTAATAATAAAGTTTTGGTTTTTTTACGTAACAGTTTCTAAACAGAGCAATCTTGAACTGTAATGAACTTCTGTACTTGTAGTTATAATCTGTATGTATGTGAATGTGAAATGTTTAAATCTGTACTAAACAGACTCTGTATGTAGTTTAGTTTAACTGAGCAGCTCAGCAGACAGAGAACAGTTAAGCTAAGACGCTCAATAAAAGAAAGAGTTTAAGGTGAAATATTCTCTGAAGGATAGAAAGTGTAAAAGAAAGTAATGAATATGCTGCATATGCGTCTCACCAGCTTCACATATCCTCGTTTCTGCAGAGCTGCTCTAATTAATATTAATTCACTGTAGAGAAGTGAGAGTATCCTCTCTTAGTGTTTATTTTACTAAATAGTTAGTGGGTGGGATTCCTTTGAGGTGTATCAGGGGATTCATTGAGGCAACCAACAGGTTGTGGGCTTGCACAGGTGGGTGTAACATGTTGGGCTGGGTGGGCTTGAACAGTTGTTGACTGCTTGTAGATGTGAACAAACAACAAATGAGTGGCAGAGAAAAAAATCAGGTCAGTAATCACAAACAGCAAAACACATAAAGCTCCAACGGTAACTTTACAGTAAGTGTTACTAACTAACATGTAGTAACACCTTAGTTACCATGACATAATACATCAACACATAATACCTTTAGTTCAGTACTATTATACCAGTCAGTAATAATAATAATAATAATAATAATAATAATAATAATAATAATAATAATAATAATGTCATTTCTACGTAATTTGAACATTGCAAATCTAGAAATGCTGCAATAGTACAGTCATGTAAAAATAGTATGTTCCATATTTATATATATATATATTTTATTGGGGCATTGGTAGCACCTGCCAATAACCCTTCTTATGCAGACGCCAACCACCACCCACTGCTACACCTTTGCTGAGGGGTAGCTGGTAAACAGTATTGATGGCCAGATGAAACCTCTTGAAGTGTTGAAGCTTGCCCTTCAGCTGGTTCAAAAAAAGGTTAATTTCTCGAAGCTTTATGTGCACATGAAGCCCCCTGCTGGCCAAAACTTTTATTGTCATTTCAACTATATGTGATGGCTTGTTGCAACATTGTTAGCATGGGAATAAACACTGATATGGATATACATAAAAACACCATAATTTTATTTTCAGTGGTTCATTCATTTGTTCATCTAACCTGTGTTTGATTGTGTGGGTAATACAGGTCTGTTAATTCCAAAAAACTTGTCAGTATGATTTCAGACCTTTTCAGTAAATAAATCCGATAGGACGTGAGATATTGATGTTAAACCTGTTCCAGTGGTTTTAATAGATGCGACAGTGATAGTGGTTTGATGGTGACTTTAATTTTTATTAAGAAACAATAAATCAACATAATTTTATTTTCAGTGTATTGACTCACAGTATGAATATTTGAGTTCACTGTAGAACTACTCATCTAAGCTACTAATTCCTCCATTCTACAGCCACGTGACCAATATTTAGCGTGAGCTAGACAGACGAGAGGGATAATTACTAACCAGGAACGATATGAACCACTTTAGGGGTGTGTGAAATCGTATTACAGGACTCTCCCAGGCATGGATCCTGTAAATTTATTGTAACATTTAACTTTATAGGTTAGAAGGATATATAAATGTTTTGACCCACCCAAAATATTGTTTTTTGGTTTAAGTCTTATGCAGAGGGGTCATACCCCCCAATCCCCTCATAATTCGTGCCCTGCCTCCAGTCGTTCATCAGGTCATAAATAATTTAGGGGAGCAACAATAGTTAATGCTGTACTGTATGAATACTGATATTGTTGTCTTGCGAAATGGCACATAAGTTCACTGAATTCCTAGACCTCATGGTAATCCGATTTACCATAACTTTAATGTAATGGTCTTAATTTTTATTGGTTCATGTCACCACATCTAAATATTTGGCCCGTCTCTGAATATTGTGGCCCCTTGATGGCCCCTTACTAAGAAAACTCCTAGATTTGCCACTGTTACAATGCTTTGTGTAAATTCATGTTAAGACCTGTTTCACTCATCCAATGTGGTGATCAGTTCACTAAACAATTAGCACTCAGTAACAGTAATGCCAAACAATCAGCGTTTAGTAAAATACTAACTAATCAGCACTCAGTAGAAGTAAAGCTAAATGATCTGCACTCAGTAGCAGTAATGCTAGCTAATCATCCCTCACTAGCAGTAATACCAAATAAGCAGCACTATTAATAATGACAATCAATAGACAATGAGTAGCAGTAGTGCTAACCAATCAGCACTCAGTAATAGTAATGCTTACCAATCAGCACTCATTAATAGTAATGCTAACCAATCAGCACTCAGTAATAGTAATGCTAACTAATCAGTTCTCAGTAACAGTAATGCTAACCAGTTAGCTGTGGGTAGCAGTAATGCTAACCAATCCCTACAAAAACTTTGGGGTTTAAAAGCACTTAAAATATATTACAGTGGTGTTAAAATGCTGTTCTTTGTTTAAGAATTGAATGTAATGTTCATTGTTTTATTAGCTTATGCTTATGCTTAATGTTTAAGAATTTACAAACCAGGAAACCCTATTCATGTTATATTCACTCAGGAGCGCCCTCTAGCGTTTCACAAACCTGGAAAACATTACAGAGTGAAACTCTCCTCTCTACAAAATCTCTGGTTTCACCACAAGTAACAAAAACTATTTAAATGTGTCACAATTACTCGTGGGGCTACCCTAGTGGCTTGGGGGCTCAGCTGGATTCATTTTAATAAAAGTCCATAGAGCTTCATTTATTGGAGTGCAGGGGGAACTCTGAGGACTTTCTTTGACACAGTGGTGGGATCTGCCACCTTTTATGAAGTGGTCTGCTGGGGCAGCAGCATCTCGACAGCAGACATAAAGAGACTGAACAAACAAATTAAGAGGGCCAGCTCTGTCCTGGAAAGCCCCCTAGACCCTAAACTCTACACACTGCTCCCAGCAGACCACATACACACACACTTAAACTCTACACACTGCTCCCAGCCGACCCCATACACACACACTTAAACACCACACACTGCTCCCAGCAGACCGCATACACACACACTTAAACTCTACACACTGCTCCCAGCAGACCGCATACACACACACTTAAACTGTATAGACTGCTCCCAGCAGACTACATACACACACACTTAAAATCTACACACTGCTCCCAGCAGACCGCATACACACACTTAAACTCTACACACTGCTCCCAGCAGACCGCATACACACACACTTAAACTCTACAGACTGCTCCCAGCAGACCACATACACACAAACTTAATCTCTACAGACTGCTCCCAGCAGACCACATACACACACACTTAAACTCTACACACTGCTCCCAGCAGACCACATACACACACACTTAAACTCTACACACTGCTCCCAGCAGACCACATACACACACACTTAAACTCTACACACTGCTCCCAGCAGACCACATACACACACACACTTAAACTCTACACACTGCTCCCAGCAGACCACATACACACACACTTAAACTTTACACACTGCTCCCAGCCGACCACATACACACACACTTAATCTCTACACAGTGCTCCCAGCAGACCACATACATACACACTTAAACTCTACACACTGCTCCCAGCAGACCGCATACACACACACTTAAACTCTACACACTGCTCCCAGCAGACCGCATACACACACACTTAAACTGTATAGACTGCTCCCAGCAGACTACATACACACACACTTAAAATCTACACACTGCTCCCAGCAGACCGCATACACACACACTTAAACTCTACACACTGCTCCCAGCAGACCGCATACACACACACTTAAACTCTACAGACTGCTCCCAGCAGACCACATACACACACACTTAATCTCTACAGACTGCTCCCAGCAGACCACATACACACACACTTAAACTCTACACACTGCTCCCAGCAGACCACATACACACACACTTAAACTCTACACACTGCTCCCAGCAGACCACATACACACACACTTAAACTCTACACACTGCTCCCAGCAGACCACATACACACACACACTTAAACTCTACACACTGCTCCCAGCAGACCACATACACACACACTTAATCTCTACACAGTGCTCCCAGCAGACCACATACATACACACTTAAACTCTACACGCGTACAGGATTTTTTTTCAATGTAACATAACAATGTGCAATATTTTCATATCTTATCTTATGTGCAGCTTTATGTTAATACGCAATGGCATTGTTGAAATGTTATCTTTCAGTGAGTTTTCAGAATGATTCTGGATAAATGTTATTTGTGTACAATATTCCTATTACAATATAAGGTTTCAAGAATCACAAATAAAAATACATTTTTCAGAATCTAGATGTTTTAATATGGGACTGATCCTATTCAGCATTTTCCTGATTAAAATCAGATAAAAATCACAGACATGCTCAGACTGCATTGTTGATTTTTTTTAATGTAACTAATTCAACATTTAATATTTTATCAGAAAAGAATCAGAAGATATCAAGATATGATGTTGATTCCAAAACTGACAAACTAAACTTATACAGCAGAGTAAATGAACCGACTTCATTAGAACAGAAACTGAGAGGCTTTTAGTTTTAATCCAATTTTCATTATCAGTGTTAGAACCCCATATAGAACCACAGAGTCAACAGTGTTAACCTCCCACATTGCTGACAATCATTAAAAAATCTGCTCTCTCTCGTCTGAAATTCCAGTTTAACATAAAATTAACCAAATTATAAGATAAAAAACAGGAAAACCAAAAACCTTGTTTGTGTTAGTGCTATCAGGGTCGCAGACGAGCTTCTAACAAAGAAGATAAACTTTCTACAACATATGTTTATATAACAATAAACAAAATATATATTAATTTCTCAAATAATCTGAGTTTAACTGCAGTAACTGAACAGGTCTTATATCTGCAGTGATCATTTCAGTATTGATCAGTATTTCAGTATTGATCAGTATTTCAGTGTTGATCAGCATTTCAGTATTGATCAGTATTTCAGTATTGATCAGTATTTCAGTATTGATCAGTATTTCAGTATTAATCCACACAAAGACTGAATGAACTCTAACTGAACTGATTCAGTGAAACACTAAACTGCACTGCTGTGATTTTCACAGGGCTGATATTAGAGGTACAGAACAGTGGATAAACTCTCTCAGTGAATGTGTGTGTGAAAGTGTGTAAGTGTGTGTTAGTGAGAGGATCAGTGAATGAGAGTTTTCCTCTGTTCCAGTCCAGCTGAACTCTGACCTTCTGCAGCTTCTGTGCTACTGAGAGGAGAGTGGGTGGCTGTGGTGTAGAACAGGTCCGATATTTACCACTGAAATACAGCACATACCACATTCCACTCCTGGAGTATATATCTCCCTTCCTCTGAGCAGACTCTGTCATCACACCCAATTCCCAGTATTCACTCTCTCCAACTTCAACATCCCAGCAGTGTGTTCCTGAGTTGAAGCCCTCAGAACCCAGAACATATACATATTTATCAAATCTCTCTGGATTATCAGGAAGCTGCTGTTCCTCCTGAGTGTATCTCAGACTGGTCAGATCATCAGACAGGATGAGTTTAGGATGAGCAGTGTTGGGATCCAGAGTTACAGGAGCTGAAGAATAAAAATATAAACATGTAATAAACATAAATACACATATTTCAATTCAGTATAATCTCACACTGTAAACAATACTGTAGATGAATTTACTAACAGCAGAATTATCAGGTAGTTACTGTAATTCATATTTACAGCACTCATACAGTAATGTTTGTTAACAGTAATGATTTTTTATTCTGTAGTTTTAAATTCAGTTCAGAACTGTACTCTTACAAGACTACATAGTAATATTTTATTACATTTATTATATTTTGAGAGGTCAATAATTAAACAGCATTAAACAGACTTCAGAATTCAGTACAACACCAACAACAACAACATCAGAAAAGAATGAAGCATGTAGACGAGGTAGAGTTATACTGCAGGATCAACTTTCAAGTCTTATTTAACTCCACAACTCTGTGAGGCAGTGATAACACAGATAAGGTTACAGTCTACATCCCAATCTTTCATCAAGAACACTGACAGGGATGAACACTCATTCATTTCCTGTTAGCTGTGAGACTGTTTCCCTTCCTCACTTCCTCCGACATCATCTTCCTTCATCTCTTCACAACTTCTGACATGATTTGTATGCTGGGAATACCGAGTGAGCTTACTCTCAGAGCTAGCTGAAGACTCGTAGTAGTTTGTGTGAGACGTGGTGCTGTAAGGTGTTACACAGTTCTCACAAGAGACTCACAACTGACTCAGATCATAAAATGAATAAATTAAATTAATATATAATAACAATAATAGCAACATAGTAATAAACCATAATGTATTTAAGCAAAGACAGAACAGATCACAGACCAAGATATTAAAACATTCATTATAATAATCTACTCCTCATGACAGTCGGTGTTTAATGATGAAACAGGATTTGTGATGGAGTGAAATTTTAGTGGATCTGCCCCAAAATATGTGGAGAGATGGAAGGAAGGATGGAAAACTCACTGAACTGAACGATCTTCTGCATCTTCTCCCAGACTGTGAACTTCAGGTTGGCCAGGTGTTTCCCCACATGGATCAGTGCTCCTGAAAGGCTCTCTGGATCCTGCAGTGTGACCTGAGCTCTGGAAGAACATTCAGGACTCAGTGCTGCTGAAGTTTTGAGTTCAGAACCACAGAAAAGAGAGAGACAGGAGACAATAACACTCACCTTTTCACTGTGACCTTGTAGTTCTGTAAAACAGTGAGAGTGACATCAGTGAACGTGTTTCTTCATTCATTTACAAAATAAGCTTCACTTTCACACAGTGTACATACCACAGGGCTCATGTGTATGAACTGTATGTAGAAAGTGACGCATGCACATGTTTCTAACTTTGTCTGAACACATGTTTCTCATCAGATTAATGAAAAACACCCATGCACCTGTTTCTCATCATAAATCACAGAAAATGACCACAAATAACCCATTAATAGTGCTTTTCTATTTCTTCTATAAACAGCATATAAAGACATCCTTTCATCTGATTGGTCCTCCAGAGGTGAAGAAAGTGGTCAAATCTGTGAATATTCTTATATATTTTCAGACATTACTCATCCCAGTGAACTCATAATATATAACTATGTAGTGAAAAGTACATCATTAAAGTTCTGCTTTACTGGATTCAGTTCTGTAGAGATTATTAAAACAAGATCAGTAAATTCTGCAGTACCTCTGATTTCCACTAGATGTCAGTATTGCTTTAATTCTCCTCCAAAATAGGAGCTCATCCCTTCTACAGTATGTGGAGTTCTCGTATCAGCTTTCAGTTTCATATATACTTACTTTACACAGATGCTCTGCATTCCTTGTGTGTGGTTCCAGAGCTGGAGCTGTATGACGGATTCAAACCTCAACTTAAAAAATTAGGGATATGTAAATGTTCCAATTAGCTTGTTTAAACAGAACATGGTTTAATAGAACTGGGCACCCAACAACAGCTCAGGGAGACACAAACATTGGTAACTTTTTTCAAAATCTTACTCGCTCTGTTTGGTGTCCCTCTTGTTCTCTTGGTGTGTCCTCTTCTACACTAGAGAGAGACAGTTTATATGCTGCTGGTGCTCCTCCCCCCAAAAAAACTATAGCTGCGTGCGAACATGGAGGAGTACTTGCTATGGGCTGGCAAAGATGGAAAGATGGTGACTCCTCCCGCCCCCCTGCCATGACCCCGACTACTGGGATAAAGTAGAAGATAATGGATGGATGGATGGATGTCACTACTGAAACAGTCACTTACAAAACATATTGTAGTTTGAGTAGTGTTACGATTGTTATTAAAACATCTAGATTCTGAAAAATGCATTTTTATGTGATTCTTGAAACCTTATATTGTAATAGGAATATTGTACACAAATAACATTTATCCAGAATCATTCTGAAAACTCACTGAAAGATAACATTTCAACAATGCCATTGCGTATTAACATAAAGCTGCACATAAGATAAGATTTGTTTGACCAAACTGAACATTTAATCATTTGTTTTCATAAAATGAAAATAATAAAAGTACAGCTTCATTCTAAACTAAAGGATTTTGAAGAGATTTTGATCGGTTTGGTGGAATGACCCAGTAACGGTAACTAACCAATGAGTGGAGGCCCAGGAAACAGTCTGTAATTGGTCAGTTATTGTTGATAAAGTAGAGGTGATTATAACATAATAACAATAATAAAGTTTCTAATGTGGACTGAATGATCATCACCTGTAAGAAAGAAACATCTTCAGCTCCCATCTCCTCCTCTATGGCTCTGATTGTGTCTGAAAGTGCTGATATCTCTCTGTTCATCTTCTCAATCTCCTCTTTCATCTTCTGACTCTTCTGCTCCTCTTCCTCCCTCAGTGCTGATATCCTGGCTGCCTCTTCATCTCGTAGAAACTGGTGAAGCTTCTCAAACTCCTTCTTAATCTGTCTCTCTGTGTGTTGGGTCTGAGTCTGGAAGGAAGCAGTAAATCAGATGAAGTTATGAATGATTATGTGAGGATGTGTTTCAGAATCATAATCTCAGAAGAGTTTATTATTCTGACCTTTATATGATCAGCAGTTTGATGCAAATTCAGCTTAAACTGTTTAAAGGAGTCCAGTTTCTCCTTCAGGGGCTTCAGTGCAGTTGTGAGTTTCTCCTGAAACAAATCAGCTCAGTTGTAAGTAGTCATGTGTCAGTATATCATATACAGTATACAGAGATATTAATGATTTACGGTAACAATTATTGTGGAAATTCCAAAATATCATCACTGCAATTTAAAAAGTGGCATATTTCACTCAGAGACCAGAGACACACAGCAGCTGTTCTTTAACAAGCTCTCACCGTCACTGCTGTGTGGCTCTCTGACTGTGTGCTACTGTTGTAAACAAAAAGAGGGTCTACCATTGCAATGAACTGAAGTATCAGTGGTACAATACAGATGTTCTCTACAGATCTTTAAACGAGTTCTCGAGCAGCTTCACTCAGCGTTTGACACTAAAGAGACTGAAGAGACGAGCAGCTCCACCTTTATTAGCATCACAACCTCAACAGTGACCTGTAAGTAGCAGCCATGCTGTGTGAGTGTATCGCTGTGTGCTGGTTGAAGCAGATCATCTTAAACTGAAAGGTTCACAGTGACAACTTTAATCTACTTTGTGTTTGATGTCCAGATGAAAGTGAGTAGCTAGTATAGGTAATGTTAGCAAGTTTCAGGTAAATGAACAGTATAAGGGTGGAGCTTATTTACACAGAGGTTCACTTTGTGTATGTAGATATGCTGCTTCTGTGTGATCATCACAGTGTCTCACTGTAAACCAGCCAATCAGAGCAGAGCTCATTAAATTATTCATAACCTTCATAACACATAGCTTGTTTCATTCTAAGATCAAATCACAGGGTGTAAATGGGTGTGTAAAACCACATCTGGGCATTTTTCACCAACAGCCCATACCTTCTATAAACACATTCAGTGGCACCTTTTAAAGTTAGTTCGCAATCTAATTTGAACAGCAAAGCAACTGTTGCAGTGGTCTTCCATTACTTTTTTTTTTTTTTAAAAGATTTGATTATTATTATTATTATTATTATTATTATTATTATTATTATTATTTATTCATTGGATAAATAGTCAAAACAGTCACTTTGCATTGTGATATGAGAGCAATATTGTTTCAAGTCTGTAGACCAAACTGGAAACCTGTCTGCAGAATGTTTAACTGGAATTTTGTTTGATAGTCATAATGAAAGAAATTTTGGTTTTTGGTTTCATTTTCAAATATTCTTATTTCACTGTATGTGTATTCTCTAAATACTCTGCTGTTCCTGTGCTGTGTTTCTCTGTCTGCCCGAGCTGCCTGTGTGAAAGCTCTGATAGCACCAGCACCGAAATGATGAGCAAGACGTTCCATATCACTCCTGTCATTCAGAGGTAGTGTTTAAATTAACATTTACACTAAATAACGAAGCTATTAACATGATGAGCAGATTATTTACTATTTTCTTGTGTATGATCTGCTCATAATGTTAAGAGATAACAGTAACATTATCTACTATCACAAAAGTAATAATCACTCATTGATTTTAAATTTTTTATATTGTATTTATCCATGATTCCACGATTAATGGAATTTAGTGAACTTGTGGAACTTCTGATAAAGTGTGGTCACTCATAGCCTACCTTGTAGTCGAGTGCTGCTTCCTGAAGGGGGAGAAATTCATGGCTCTTGTGTATTTTAGAGTCCCGACACACCACACACACAGGCTGTAGATCATCCAGACAGAAGAGTCTGAGTTTCTCACTGTGCTCACTGCAGATGTTTTCAGATCCTGCTGAAGCTCTCTGACTTCTCTCCTGTAAGAAACTCTCACATAGAGTCTTTAAAGCCAGGTTTCTAGGAGGGGTCTCTGTTGAAGATCTTCTTCTACAAACTGGACATTCTCTGGATCCTTTGGTTTCCCAGAACTTCTGCAGACAGTCTTTACACACACTGTGGCTACAGAGTAGAAGAACAGGATCCTTGAAGATCTCACAGCACACAGGACAGGAGAAATCCTCCTCTGAGAAAGATTTAGAAGCCATTTTCTTTAACTGCTGTTCTCTTCCAGTAAGAATACTCAGACTTTCACTTTCAGTTCTGTGAAACACTCACACTCTGATCTCTGGTTTGTTTTAGGTCAAATAGGTGGATTTGTAGATCCAGTTATTGATCCTTTCTCTTCAGAGTAATTCTCCAGTTCCAGAATTCTCCATAAACCCACATACAAAATAGACTCAGTACAAACAGTACAGAGTGTAAAGGTCTGCAGACGCCTCACACTCAGCACTTCCTCAGTGGGAGGAGTTTCAGTAGGAGGAGTTTCAGTTGGAGGAGTTTCTGTAGGAGGAGTTTTAGTGTGAGGGGTTTTAAAGAGGAAAGGCTAAAATTAATGCCAGACAGAGCAGAAAACAGATTAATAATAAAAAACCCTCATAATTTTAGGGTCGTTCCCCACCAACTCACCTAAGGCCTGTCCAGTCAGATTATGACCTCCCATTAACTATTTCAAGCAAAAACTTCAGCTGAATGTTTTAGGTGGAGTCAAATCAGTCCAACATGAGAGGATGTAGAAGTAGCACTGCTGCCCCATGCCATATTCTAACCACTTATGAACACCATGTAAGAACAGGAAGCCAATAAAATGAAAAAGCGACAAACTGTGTTTACTCATAAGAATTTTCTGAAGCTTTCTCTTGCAGATATATTCATTTCAAAAGCAGGTCCTTTTCTTAATGCAGTGCCATCTAAGGTAACAAAGTATTTAATGCAGGATTTTATATTGTCCTTCACATACAGAGATTTCTCCAGATTCCCTGAAAATTTCCATATTCTGCACCACAGAGGGAGAAACACCTTAAATTGTTGAAAATGCTCATTCAGAGACGTTCCTCTTAAATTACTGACATTTCTTTGTGTAAAGTGAGACTCATACAGGACTGGGCCTTTACTGGTGCTTCTCTTTTTCCTGATCACAACTGCATCACCTATAACTCACCTGTTTTCGGAACATTTCGTGGCTTTTCTATCCTTTGGTTTCCCCTGTTCCAAACTATGCGGTATATTTTGAAGGTGTATTTACAACAAATAATGAATTTGAATGGTTAAACAATGAATATCTTGTCTTTACACTGTTTTAATTTGAAAACAGGTCAAAGAGAATGTACAAATTATGGTTTTCAGGATTTGGGGTTTTAACAGGACACTAATAACATTTTTGTCTGATATATAATAACATATATGACAAAAAATTATAAGTTTATATATTTTGTTGGTACAGGTTGGGCTGGCTATTAGATAGTTAGGTAGCATTAGCTGCTTTACCACTAGTTAAGTGTGAACATAGAGTGTTACTCTTTCACAGGTACTTTAGTTTTACAGTAATGTTGATGATACTGTATGTTTATTACAATGTTCTCACAATAATGTCACAATAGTGATATAATAAAGTAATTAATACAGTAATTTTCTGAGTGTATGATTACATGATTAAAATGTGCTGTAAGTGATTTTGTATGTTTTTTCTTGTATATCTTTGCTGCCCAAAGAAAAACATTTTCATATTTTTATATCATTTATACAGCCGTCTTTATATGAACGGACAAATAGGAACGCTCCAAATCATCTAGAATAAAAGTAAAGAATGTTTTTGAGGTCTTATGTTACTAATTTCGGGAAACCTGTGTTTCCTTGCACAATGATGACGTACTAAAGACCCTTTAGCTCACATTTCAAAAGGATGAAAGAAAAAGTATGAACCCTTTGAAATTACCCAAGTGTGGACAAACTCAATATGCTTAACCTAATACCACACAAACAATTATAATATTTCATGGAGACGTTTTAGTATTGTGTCTACTCTCTGTAGAAGTGTGCGCCCCACCAAGTTGACTTCAAAAGCACAAATCTGGTTTGAGGGAATCCTTGGAACTGGTTAACATCTCTGTTCATGAGTCTACCATACGCAAATCATTGAACAAGCATGGTGTCCATGGCAGGACACTACGGAAGAAGCTGCTGATTTCCAAAAAAAGAGTACCAAAGACACTCCACAACGCTAAATGTTTTGTGGACAGATGAAACCAAGGTAGAACTGTTCGGGAAGAACACGTAGCACATATGTATGACGTAAAAAGGGCACTGCATACCAACATGAACACATCATCCCAATGGTGAAGTATGGTGGTGGGAGCATCCTGATTTGGGGCTGCTTTGCTGCTTCAGGGCCGCTTACCATCATCGAGGTAAATATAAATTCTCAAGTTTATCAAGGTATCCTACAGAATAATGTCAGGGTGGCTGTCTGCCAGCTGAAGCTCAGTAGAAGTTGGGTGTTGGACAATGACCCTAAACATGGAAGTAAATCTACTACACAATGGCTTCAAAAGAAAGAAAATCAGCCTTTTGGATTGGCCCAGTCAAAGGTCAGACATGAATCCAATAGAGATGCTGTGAAATGACCTCAAGATAGCTGTTCACTCCAGACATCCTAAGAATATGGCTGAGCTGAAGCAGTTCTGTAAGGAAGAATGATCCAAAATTCCTTCTGAACGTTGTGAAGGTCTGATCAGCAGCTACCAGAAACCCTTGTTGGAGGTTATTGCTGCCAAAGGAGGTTCGACCAGTTATTAAATCCAAGGCTTCACTCACTTTCTCCACCAGCACTGTGAATGTTTAATGGATGTGTCCAATACAAACATGAAATATTGTAATTGTTTGTGTGGTATCAGGTTAAGCCCATTGAGTTTGTGTTTGCTTGGGAACAACATTGTACTTTAATATACTGTTCATTATTTAAAGATTAAACCAATTAAATATGTGTATTTCTGTGTTTATTAAAAGTTTATATTTTTTCTTCAGCTTCTGTAACTCTGGACCCCAACACTGCTTATCCTAAACTCATCCTTTCTGATGAACTGACCAGTGTGAGGTTCGCTCATGAGGAACAGCAGCTTCCTGATAATCCAGAGAGATTTGATGAATATAAATATGTTCTGGGTTCTGAGAGCATCAACTCAGGAACACACTGCTGGGATGTTGAAGTTGGAGACCGTGCAGTCTAGTTACTGGGTGTGATGACAAGGTCTGCTCAGAGGAAGGGAGATGTAAACTCCAGGAGTGGAGTGTGGTGTGTGAGGTATAATAATTTTAAATATGGAGCCTGTTCTACACCACAGCCACTTACTTTCCTCTCAGTAGCATCTGTATTTTCACATTCAAGTAGCACCATCTAAACACTGTATACTTATCATTCTTAATGCTTAGAATGTATAAACATGGAAAGTAATGCAGTCCTCATATTATATTATTATAAACAATTTAATATTCCTTTTGGTCATAACACTACCAAACTTTACCAGACTTCATTTTTAACAGGTACAGCATTTTCATTTTTAACAGGTATGTACTGTAAACATGTAACAGGATTGAATTGCTCATTAATCTAATAAAAAATTAACAAGTATATAAACAACTGTTATGAAGACATTTGACATGGGATTTTTAATCATTTGATTTGAATGAAGTAAAAACAGCACATCTTGTAAAACATGCTGCTTAATTGTAAATAAAATCTTAATATTTCAACTTCCAAACCATTTGCTAATTTATTACATCAGTAAATATTATTTTAGTGAAGATAAAAGTGAAAATATTTAGGGAATTACACAGCAAATAAACTTAAATGTTACCCTCAAAAAAATCTATTGTAAAAAATGTTAAATCTTTTTTTAACATGTCATGATAAACAAATGAACTTCAACATCAAATAAATTCTATATGATGTCCAGAATGGAGTGACCAGAATTTGTGACTAAATCTCTTCACTACTAGACTGTCAGTGAAGGGCACTTTGGGAGAGTGATGTCATACGGTTACAGTGTACTCAGCAGTTGGCTTCATCTATTGAGGGAGAAATGGTCAGTTAAACAACAAGACACAGCAAAGACCACTGAACTTTTCTTTTTTAATAGATGAGAAGCAAACACAGCGTCCAGCACAACCACATCACATCACACTGCAGCAACAATGACCCGCTATAAGAGGCAGCTTGTCCATATGTTCCAGTTCATTTGATTCATATAACATATTTTAATAGTACTGGACTTGTTCAGTACAGTACAGAAACAGATGAAGAGTTAATCACTGTCAGTAAGGATAGTGTTGTTTTCCTGAAATACAAACCTGTTGTTGTAAATTCTTTCTAAACATACGCAGCAGCAGCAGCAGCCGAGGAGGAAAACCTCTTCAGCTCTTCAGAGACAGTTAAATCAATACTATACAATCATACTATTTAGTTAGTGTTCATTACCCCAACACATGGAAACAGAGTAGTATGTACAAAAATAATAACACAGTGATCATATAGTGGTTAAATATTTCTTAACTTACTAAACATTATGAATAATATTTGACATATTATCAATGGATTATAGATTATTTTCTTACACACTGATGTCTCCGTAAAATATACAGTACAATTTATACTTTGTCATAACAAAATAAAACAATACAGAAAATGAACTTAAGAATTACTGCCATCTGGTGGCGAAAACAAAAAACAACAAGTTCTCCAACCAAATGGATATCCAGCTCCTAGACTGCTATCTTTTGGATTATACAGTTTATTACAGTATGAATAAAATAATGAAAACATCGAAATACACTTTAACTTACCTGCAATTAGTGTAGACACCACAAAATATAGATTCACTCGTAATTCGGTTAGTTTTCTGTCTCAAAGAAACAAGATAAAGTTAGCTTAGCCTCATGTAGCTTAAACAATAAAACGTGTGAAATAGCTCCTTCTGCTAGTCCAGTTTTAATATGTTGGTCTCTGTCTGTCTCTTAATTTATCTATATCTGTGGATATTAAGGCTAATATGAGATATCAATGCACTTTACAGTGTTATGATTATTCTTTAGTCACAGTCGAGAGTAGCACTAAAGACGAGGCTGCATTTCACTGATCAACCAGTAGGTGGTGCCAGACCCATTTAGCAGAAACTAATTTACTCTGTTATATGTACTGAACTCTGCTTATTAACTCTAACAATGTAAATACAGTTTTCTGTTAAGATGAGACGATATCCAGTCTAATAGCTGAACATGCTAAAAGGACAAATACGTCTCCAACATAATGTAGAACATGAAGATAGAAGCCACCAGTTACTACAGCAGCTTCATATCACATATGACTCCTGTAATGTATTAGTCTTACCGTAAATAACTGTTTTTAAGGAAAACGTGATAATACAGTAAAAACCAGCTGTTACTTTATCCCTGTTAGCTACTGTTACAGATTGATTAAAGCAGTACAGCTTATGTTATGACACGTGTATCAATTTGTGTAACGAGTATCATCAGCGCTAATTAAGTGGAGTTGAAGAATCAGCTCCTTCTGCCCTGAAAGCCTGGAGCAGTGTGTCACTACTGCAAGGCCCCTACTGACCACTCTGCTGATTCAATAGAAATTCATTGACAATTAAAATGTACTTTATTCAAAGTATTTTAACACTCTGTTGTCTGAGTAGAGCTGTTAGCCATGAGGGGTGAAGGTGGAGGGGCACAGACCCCCTAAAGTATATAAACATTATTTACATACAGTCTGCATAAAGCTGAAACAGCAGCATCTGTACCCGCACCAATAAAAATAATTTATGATAATAATAATAATAAATAAATTTCATTTATATAGAACTCAAAGATGCTTTGAACTAAAGATTAATGTTTTTCTCACCTATGAAGGTAAAATGGAGTTTACTTCTGCTTCATAAACTTCCACTGAAACATATTCAACATCAACACTACTGAAAAGAAACTGGAGAACATAGTCCAAGACAAAGATCTCCAAATGTATTTGCTGTGTCTTCTGATAAAATAGGTTACACAGGAACATCAAGTCAACACTATAGGTCTGTCTCAAAACCTAGTGAGTGTCTAAGTAGTGCACTGTAGAGGTAGGCAGCTATTTGAGTAGCAGCGTTCTGTCTGATATCTCTCCTCATAAGACAGATTACTGAGACACTCTAGTTAGAGAGCAACTGCGTCATGGCTTGTTCTATCCAAAACAACAGCATGAGGCCTAAAAACCCGCTAGTATAAATACTAATGGCTTGAGTATGAATGCTAAATGGTCACCACTCGTTACAAAGTTGTAAGTAAAATTCTGTTTCTGTGTTTTTTTGACAAGAAACACATTAAAACCCAGAAAAACTGGAAACACTTAGGCTGTATCTGAAATCGCCTACTAGTCAGTAGGTACTAGATTAGAGCCAGTATGTACTGCTGGAGCGGCAGACTAGTAGTCAGTTTCAGTAGCAAGTTTTAGTAGCCACACAAGCTCGGACAGAATACGTCCACCATCATACCAACGTACTGTGACACAAGACAGCAGTTCACTAGCCGTAGCTACGTCCTAACAGCTGACGTACCGCTTTTCATCGATTTTTCCTCCACTTTGAATTCATCCGCGGCTCCAGGTGAATCATGGGATAGCACCGTGTGCTCGGTTGCATACATAAAAATGGCTGCCGATTCAGGAGGTCATCCAGATACCATTCACCTACTACTCCATACAGCTACTGAGTATTCAAACATACTGGCCACGCTCGTTTACTGATTTCACTACTGAGTAGTAGACAAGTAGGAGATTTTGGACACACCCATTCATTTGAAAATGACTTCACTGCTCATAGCCTTGCCTGCGTTGCATCATGGGATTGCCTAGCGGCCGAGGAATTGTTCAATGCCTCTTTACAATTCAGCCAGAATAAGGTGTCTCGCTGGACAGCATGTTTAAGATATCTAAGAACTGGGGACAGTCTACATGTCGAGAGCTGCACACTATGACGTACAATGCTGTCTATGTAGAAACTCAGTAGGTTTTGAAACAGACCACTGTAACAAGAAGAGCTGCTGTTTCTCATCAGCATCATTTACTACATGAGGTATTATTGTTATCTATCCTGAATGACGGTTGATGTGATATACAGATATGCATCAGCCTCTAAACTTAAACCTTTAGACTCTGTATATCACTCTACTTTAAGATTCATCACCGGTGACTCTACAGATCATATCACTGCTCGCTGTATGGAAAGGCTGGCTGGTCGTCTCTTGCTGTGCTTCGAGAAACACGTTTACTTCTTTTATTTTTAAAGCACTTTCTGGTCATATGCCACCGTATATCACAACAGTTACTGAAAACAACACAACTTATCAGACTCGGTCCAGAGATCGGATCAGCCTTCAGGTTTAGTCTTTACTGAAGTGGTAAAATCTGCTGTTAGCTCCAGCAACACCAGCAAGCTGGACTTTACTACAGGTACCTCTAAAGCAGGGGTGTTTAATTAGAGTCAGAAAGGTCCAGTTAGAGAAGAGTTCCTCAGGTCGGTCTGGACTGTCATCATTTCTAACCTGTGTTCTGATTCAGTGGTGTATCCTGTTTACTGAAGTAGTCTAGTATCAGCATCTTATACCATCAGCTACTGAAACACCAGCACATCACACATACCGTTCAGTATATTTCAGTATATTTACTGTTTAAATGCTGAACTGAATGAATTATTTATAAACTTCTAATAAATGTTTTTTACTCACTTCAGTAAAAACAAGAGCTACATTAAAAAAACAGAACGCTTTAAAAAAAAGAGCAGCTGAAAGAGTTTATTTATAGAAACAGTAAATAAAACTTTTTAGAGCATGTTAGCCTTTCTCTAACTCACTTTAGTCTTAAACTCGCTTTATTCTCTGACTAGCATTACTCTCCAACTCGCTTTATTCTCTGACTCGCCTCCTGCCGCCACATGACCCCGACTAGCGGGATAAAGCAAAAGATAATGAATGGATTTAATTATTAAAATGTTCTTATTAGTTTTATATCTCAGTTGTCTATAATAAATTTCTCCTGATTTTCAAGCAATATTCTACGTATCATCTCAGCTGTTTGTAAATGAGGGTCACTCTCCGTATATAAGTAAGTAGAGTTTAAGGTTAAGGTCTATTGATTGATTGATTAATATTTACCTTAGTCACCAAGCATATATATATATACATATATCATCATATATACACGTATATCATCACTGTATCAATCATTTTTAATTCTCCACATTATTCGAGCTTCACATCTTCTCTTTATATCGTGTGAAAAGTTAATGTTGACTGGACCAATAGAACTGCTGAGAAAAACACTTTTAACATGTTGTGGACAGCTCGTGCCCTGGCATGTGTTCCAGAGGCGGGGCACCCCAACCACTCATGGCTGGCGGACACTAATTAGCCCACCTGAATCTCCCGCAGACGGCACCTTCCGGGGACATAAAATACCAAACCTGGAGACCGGGAGGTTGAGTAGGATTTCTGCTCCCAGGCTCAATCTCCAACCCCGTGTTTCTCTGTTTTCCCCCTCTACTCCAGGAGGGTTACACCCCTTCCTTTCTTATGCTCTCAGGGTAACTTCCCAGTACTGCTCAGAGGCCACCCCAACGACACGGCACCACCTCTGGCTGCCCTCCATTCCTCCGGCCCAGGACGATAGCTCAACCATTGGGTTCCTTATCTTGTTGTGTAAAATTATTTAAGCTGAGTTCAGCCTCTGTCTCTGTTCTTAGTCAAACCCGTCCATCCCTGGCTTGCACAACAAATATATAGGTAACTAAAAAGGGCCCAGGAACCAACTACAAAAGAAGAACCTGTTTATATAAACAATAACAAACTAACAACACAGTGCATGTTTTTACATGATCAGCATTTATTACAATTAACTCATTTTAAACTACAGTCAGTCAACAGTTCAGTTCCAGTTATATAAAATTACATCAATCAAATTATAGAAAGAACGTATCTAAACAATTAACAATGAATAAGATTAAGAAGCAATATTTCTCTCAGGTCAGGTCAGGTCAGTTCCGGTCAGGTCAGTTTAAATGTTATGTGTATTTCCAACTAACAATGGACACAAAACAGATTTACAAAAAAATCCGGGTCCGAGCCCCAAGTGAGCAAGCCAAGTGCGACAGTGGCAAGGAAAAACTCCCTCATAGTGGAGGAAGAAACCTTGAGAGGAACCAAGACTCAAATGGGGAACCCATCCTCCTCTGATCGACACCGGATAGAAAAACAAGTACAAAGAAAGTAAAGAACAAAACACTGACAGTGAATCTACCTAGAGATCAAAGGGTCGACTGCCTTTGTCTCACCAGACCTCAAGAGATTATTCTGCTCTTTTTGCTGGGAGGTCTGTTCCTGAGCTAATCCAGAATATCATGACTTGACATCTCCAGTACCATCATGTTCTCCTTTCCAGATGTTTTTCTCTTTTTGCTCATGTACTGCAGTCACTTGTACTGATTCCAAAAGCAGTGTAGAGAAATAACTTAATGAGCTGTAATGACACATAAGCAGTGGTAGACATTAGCATGTTCTATTCTCTTCCAGTTACTGATGTAATGTTGTGTTCTGTATTTTAAGTGATCGTTACTTCTGTATGTAGATCAGTGCAGTGTAATATCTTCTTTTATCTATAAAAACCCACATTAATATTCTTCATTCTGATGTACATGTAGCTTCTGTGTGTGTTGAAAGAAGGAATTCTACATACCGTTCACTCATATCCAGTCCGGCCTGGATGAACAGCATGCTGAAATGAATTACTCACCAACAAACTTTCTCCTCCTTCATCTTACATTCATCATGTATATGTTGAATCTCCTCCAGATGTTCAAACATTCATACAAATGATTTACTATCTAGAGAACAAAGGGTGGACTACCTTTGTCTCACCAGACCTCAAGGGATTATTCTGCCCTTGTAGCTGGGAGGTCTGTTCCTGAGCTAATCCAGGATAGTACAGTACATAATCTCCTGTATCTGCTGATTCTCCTCCAGATGTTGAAACATTTAACCTGATATGGTCTACCTGAATAACAAATGGTAGACTAGTGTTGTCTCATCAGGCCTTCAAGAACTGTTTTGGCCTTTTTTGCTGGGAGGCCTGTTCTTGAGATAATCCATGATATTCTGACTTGATATCTCCTGTATCATCATGTTTCTTATTCCAGATGTTTTAAAATTCATACAAATGATTTGCTATCTAGAGAACAAAGGGTGGACTACCTTTGTCTCACCAGACCTCAAGGGATTATTCTGCCTTGTTGCTGGGAGGTCTGTTCCTGAGCTAATCCAGGTCACAGTCTGCCCTGTTTCATTCCTGTCTGTTTTTGTTTACGTTGTCGTGTCAATACCATGTGGTCCTGTTTGTTTTTGTCATGTGCTCCTTGTCTCCGCCCTTTTGTTTCTGCCCCTCACCTGCTCATTGTTTAAGTCCCCTCCCGTTCTGCCCCTGCAAGTTCATTACACCAGAATAGTACATATACAATCTCTGCAAAAGAACGCCACTGCAGCCCTTACTGCTCCCGCAGTCATCGCAGCAGGCCCTGCAGGCGAGAACACCACTGCAGCCCTTACTGCTCCCGCAGTCATCGCAGCAGGCCCCTGCAGGCGAGGATGGCGCTGCAGCCCCTACTGCTCCGGCGGTCATCACAGCAGGATCTGCAGGCGAGAACACCACTGCAGCCCTTACTGCTCCAGCGGTCATCGCAACAGGTACTACAAACCTAAAGAAAAACAAACCTTAACCTAAAGAAGCGGAAACGGGGACACAGACCGATACAGAGACTGGGACAACCACGGAGACAGGGACCAACACAGAGCTTGGAGCAGGAGACATGACAGGCACAGCCCGGGGAGCAAAGACACCAACAACCGGGGAGCAGCTGCAATATGTATGTAAATAAACTGAATCTGCAGTTGTCTCCACAATCTGCCCTGCAAGTTCATTACACCAGAATAGTATATATACAATCTCTACAGCTCCTGTGGTCATCACAGCAGGCCCTGCAGCCCCTGTTACTCCCGCGGTCATCGCAGCAGGCCCTGCAGCCGAGGACGCCGCTGCAGCCCCTGCCTCTCCGGCGGTTAATGCAGCAGGTCCTGCAGCCGAGAACGTCGCTGCAGCCCCTGCCGCTCCTGCGGTCATCGAAGCAGGCCCCGCAGCTGAGGGCGCCGCTGCAGCCCCTGCCGCTCTGGCGGTCATCGCAGCAGGTCCTGCGCCCGAGGACGCCATTGCAGCTCATGCTGCTCCCTTAATTAGCGCAGCTGCTTTTGGGCGGTTGCTGTCCCTGCTCCCCGGGCTGTGCCTGTCATGTCCCTTGCTCCTAGTTTTGTGTTGGTCCCTGTCTCCGTGGTTGTCCCAGTCCCTGTTTCTGTCTGTGTCCCAGTTCCCGTTTCTTTAGGTTTTGTTGAACCTGTCCCCGTTAGTCTGTCCATCCCTGTTCCAGTCACTGTTTCTGTTCCTGTTCCCTTGTTGTCCTTGTTCCCAGGTCCCATCTAGTCTCCTGTCATGCCTCCAGTCTTGTCTCGTGTCCAGCCCCCTGTCCAGTCTTGTGTCCGTTCCCCAGTCCTGTCTGGTGTTCCCTCTCATGTCCAGTCTTCCAACAGTAAATGAGAATATCCTGAACATCAAGAACAATCCAGGTTCTCGTTGGAGTCCTGCAGGTTTCTGTTCCAGATGTTCCTGTAATTAGGAATGGGAATGAGTGGGAGTTCTCTCCTGTACAGAGAACACATTACTGCACACTTTTAAGTACAGTTACTGATTATTTACTGAAATTAACATGTTGGAAAGAAATAAAACAAATAATGTGGCCCTCTGCAAACGTTCAGCTATAATCATTTATATATATATATATATATATATATATATATATATATATATATATATATATATATATATATATATATATATATATTGTATCCTCATCCTGAAATATACAGTACTGTTATGTTAGTGTGAGACCGCTGCCACTGCTGTGTAATTAACTACACAGTGTTTATAAAGGCTAAGCGTGAAAGTCTGCTGTGTTTATGTTAATGTAATGTAGCCATAGCTCGTAGTTACAAACCTCCATCATTACTGTTCAGTCTGTGCAGCTTCTGCTCTTCTCTTACAGTCATTGAGCTTCACTGACAACTGAAATCTCACCATCTTCCCTTCACACTATCAGCCAGAGGAGCTTGTTGACTTTATAGTGTTGTGTTTGTTTGAGTCGTGGAGTTTCACTGGTTTTGGTATCGAGTGATATATTTCTGATATCGTGACGTGTCCAGTAGTTATTACGCTTATTGTACACACTGCAGATTATAGTTGTTACTTGTTTTTACCATAAGGTAACAGTTATATCTCATCACTGTATATAAAACTGATAACACCTTCATGATAAACACACATAGACTGTATTTTAGTGTATTTCTTGAAGCTGCTGTTCAGTAATCTGTACATTATTCACACTTCAGGACTTACTTCACATGAAGTATAAAAAGATTTTCAGGCTACAAAAAGAAAACATACGATCAGATAAAAGTCCAGAATTTTACACGTAACGCCTCAGTTTCCCAAAGCAACAGAGAAAACAGTGAATATTTAAATGTAGTTTGATAAAAAAGAGTTAAAGCGTTTGCTCCATTTGGCAAAAACATCCAGTAAAGTGATAAAACCCTACAGTTTACTTCTTTCTGTAAGGGCTCAGACGGCACCCCCTCCACGGGCCGCCGCTCTGCCAAAACTACAGGCACAAACTACAAAGCCCAGCATGCACCACGCCGATTGGGGCATTGGTAGCACCTGCCAATGACCCTATTTAAGTTGACACCAACCACCAACCGTTGCTGCACCTTTGCTGAGGGGTAGCCGGTAAACGGTATCGACAAGACAAAACTCAAACATGCTCCCAGAAAAAATGACCAAGCAAAAAGAAGGAGCTAAGAACAAAAGAGAACACGAAACAAAAGAAAATAAAAGAGAAAAGAAAAGAAAATAAAAAAAATAAAAGAGAAGAATTAAGATTTGCTTCCCCACTGTATTATTGTTTGGGGCCTACTCCTTTCAGTTATTGCTCCTTTTTCCTTTCTCCATTTTGCAGAGGCCAGAGTCCGCGTGTTCTTACCGCCAAAAACTCTCCCTGAAAGCGGGAGCGTTTTTGCCATTTCATTTTCCACCCGTTTTCACCAACATTTCCTCGTTTGTTTTACCACAGAGCACTCTCCCCGGAAGCGGGTGGGTTTTGCGTTCGCTATTTAATTTTCCACCCCTTCTCAGTCTTCATTTACTAGTTTGTTTTGCCGCCGAGGCTCTTCACGAAAATGGGCGGGTTTTCGGTCGTGCTTTTTTTATTTCCGCCAGTTTTCACATTTCCCGTTAACTCCCTGTTAACAAACGCTTCACCACGTGACTCACAACGCTGCAGTCACGATTCCCGACCTGACCAAGATACAAAATCACATTTCTCTGCTACACACTCAGAGGACATGCTGCACTAAAATAAATAAATAAATAAATAATTCAGTAAAACCCGTTTAGGGGCAAATAACGCAATCGGGTTTCTCCCTGCGCTTGGGTCCACCCCTTACCGGAACCGCGACCCTTTCACTACATTATGAAGCTGTTGTTGCCAGATTGTTACAGATTAACCAAAAAATAATACATTTCTAAAGAACACGTGAACGAGACTCACCTCTGAAACATTTCACACCATCTTCATGAAGAAACCTGGAGGATCTGAAACTGCTGCAGGACTCCTCCAGGTTTTATTAGAATCAGAATGTTCCATCACCCTGGAAACCTCATTATGAGCTCATAAGCTCTGATGATGTCACAGAGCTACATCATGAAATGGCTGTACAGAGAGAGCTGAACTGCTGATCACATGACAATATACACAGTAGAGTGAAGCCGCTGGGCTGCTGTGTTGGTCTCTCTCTGCTCTGTTACATGAACAGGACTAAATATAAATACAGATACAATAAACACACTGACGTGTCCTGCGTTTTCCAGCAGCAGCTTCCAGTTAATGAGTTGCAGCCAAACAGTTCATGTGAACGAATCAGTGTAATAGTTATACTAACATAAATCTAATCTGATCCAATATTTTAATATTTAGCTATTTAGTAACATGTCCAAACACTTATTAGCATTAATGTAGCTTACTTAATAATCATATTAATAATAAAGTTTTTTTTTTTTACATAAACAGATTCTGGACAGAGCAATCTTGAACTGTAATGAACTTCTGTACTTGTAGTTATAATCTGTATGTATGTGAATGTGAAATGTTTAAATCTGTACTAAACAGACTCTGTATGTAGTTTAGTTTAACTGAGCAGCTCAGCAGACAGAGAACAGTTAAACTAAGACGCTCAATAAAAGAAAGAGTTTAAGGTGAAATATTCTCTGAAGGATAGAAAGTAATGAATATGCTGCATATGCGTCTCACCAGCTTCATATATCCTCGTTTCTGCAGAGCTGCTCTAATTAATTGATCAACTTGATCAAGGCCAGATTAAGACCCACACAGACCCCTGTATCCTTCTACTCCTGCTAGGCACTCCCTCAGCAGGTGCACACACACACACACACACACACACACACACACACACACACACACACACACACATACACACACACACACACACAAATTATGGACAGAACAGAAACACAGTTATGAACTATTATCTTATAAATATCAGTAAATTAGTGTTTTTAGGTACCAGTTTCAGAAACTACAGGCAAAATGATGCAGAAACTTTTTTTTACTGTGGAAACTGATAGTTTGGTTTTAATACAATAACAACTCTTACAGAAAACTCATCTAACCTCATTCTCTAAAAGCAGCACTACATTTGATGAAACTGAATATGGAGTATAGAGAAAATTAACACACTAAATTATGGTGAGCGTGAGCTGCTGCGAGTCTCCCTGTAAAGGGAAGGATTTTTCAGACCATATTGTATGTATTTATGTGATTTTTATGATGTGAGATTAAACTGATAAAATATATGTATTTGTGTGTTTAATATTGGTTCTTTTCATTGTTTTCAGATCCTGTAACTCTGAATCCCAACACTGCTCATCCTAAACTCATCCTGTCTGATGATCTGACCAGTCTGAGATACACTGAGAAACAGCAGCTTCCTGATAATCCAGAGAGATTTGATTATTTATATGTTCTGGGTTCTGAGGGCTTCAACTCAGGAACACACTGCTGGGATGTTGAAGTTGGAGACTGTGAACACTGGGTACTGTGTGTGATGACAGAGTCTGCTGAATTCTGGGCTGGTTCTTCACCACAGACATCCACTCTCCTCTCAGTAGCACAGAAGCTGCAGAAGGTCAGAGTTCAGCTGGACTGGAACAGAGGAGAACTCTCATTTACTGATCCTCTCACTAACACACACTTACACACTTTCACACACACATTCACTGAGAGAGTTTATCCACTGTTCTGTACCTTTAATATCAGCCCTGTGAAAATCACAGCAGTGCAGTTTAGTGTGTTAGTGAATCAGTTCAGTTTTACCTAAAAGAGGGAAATCGTGTGTGTGTGTATGTGTGTGTGTGTGTGTGTGTGTATGTGTGGGTGTGTGTGTGTGTGTGTGTGTGTGTGCATGTGGGTGTGTGTGTGTTTGTGTGTTTGTGTTTGTGTGTAATTTTATATTGTTATTAAAGAAACAACTATAATGTCCAGTGTGTGCTGGAGGGGAAGTTAAGCTTAAAGTTGCTAATAAAGGTAGAACTGCTCTTTTCTTCATTCTATTTAAAGCCATCTCCACCTGGTGGTGACTGAGTGTATTTCCTCTCACACAGTTCTACAAATCAATATAGGAAAAAAACACACTACACAGAACACATACACAACACAGCCAATAGAGTTATAACAAAGTAGTGTAGAGTTCTGACATTCACCAACATTCAGGTTTAAACATATGTGAAACATCCATTAGTGCTGAATTAAGCCGACCCCATATTCCTGATTTTTGGTGTTGCGTAAGACTGAGTTGAGAAGGTTGATGTAAGAACTCGTCCTCATATTCTGTAGATAATATTCACTCATATTTTATAGGGGAATAGACAAAATGACATCTAGTGGAAATGAGAGGTACTGCAGAATTCACGGGACTTGTTCTAATAATCAGTGCAGAACTGAATCCAGCAAAGCAGAACAGCTATAACTTACTTTACATTACATAGTTATATATTATGAGTTCACTGGATAGAGACAATACATAATAATATTCACAGATAAACAGATTTTACCCCTTTCACAAAATCTTAACATGTGTGATCTGTTGACCGTCATACACAGCAGCTTCATCTCTGGAGGACTAAACACATTAAAGAATATCTTCACCTGCAGTTTGTAGAAGAATAGATTCAGTTTGAACAGATTCTACATACAGTTCATACATATGAGCCCTGTGGTATGTACACTGTGTGAAAGTGATGCTTATTTTGTAAATGAATGAAGAAACACGTTCACTGATGTCACTCTCACTGTTTTACAGAACTACAAGTTCACAGTGAAAAGGTGAGTGTTATTGTCTCCTGTCTCTCTCTTTTCTGTGGTTCAGAACTTAAAACTTCAGCAGCACTGAGTCCTGAATGTTCTTCCAGAGCTCAGGTCACACTGCAGGATCCAGAGAGCCTTTCAGGAGCGCTGATCCATGTGGGGAAACACCTGGCCAACCTGAAGTTCACAGTCTGGGAGAAGATGCAGGAGATCGTTCAGTTCAGTGAGTCTCACTTTCTCTTTCTTTGTTTTTTTACTTTCTATATTTGATTTATTTAGTGGCAGATCATATTTAAGCTTTAAACTAAAACTGTTGTGATGGAAGTAGATAATTTTTTTAGTTAGAATGAAGCACTGACTCTGACTGACTGACCGCCACATTGTGGTTGCCAGTGAGGTTATTGCTCTCCTGGTCATGTGTGCATTTTACCAAAGATTATATATGAGGTATGTATCCGTCTTTTCTGTGATCTACTTACATTCTCATTTTAGCCACCATGCAGCTTCATCTGTACACCGTGTAACATTCTGTTTAGCTTGGCTCTCAGTGGTTTATAGACTTCCAGACATGACGTTAACATCATGTTTCACACCAGGGAATCAGTGTCCACCCCACACTGCAGGATAATGAGACATAAATATTGAATGAAAAGGGTAGAAAACAAACACCCTCTGTCAGGATCTACTAAACTTGACCGAGATAATGGCCGAGAGCAATGCAGGTTATTTAGTGTTTGGAGGACTAAGAAATGAAAATAAGGCGAGACCTCACACGTTCAGAAATGTTGCAGATTTGACTGGCTACAGTACAATAACTCTCACAGAAAATACATTAAATTACATTCTCCTAGCTCTTTAGATTAAAACACACTGTTATCTGTTTCAGTGCAGTGTTAATAGTGTTAAGAAATACTATGATGAAACTACAACAAAAATGAGATAAGAATAAAAAGTAGGAGAAAGATGGACAGAGAGTGGACTAACAGAAAACACTGGACAAGGCACATTAGTCGTGTAAATGTTAACATGAGCAAGAACGAGTAAAGGTTTAGTTCTGTTAACACACAAGAGAGATCTGCCTTCAGGTCTTTCTGCCAAAAAGTCTTTCTAGTGAAATCTAACCTCTTTCTCTTTCACTGTTATGTACAGACATTCTAAGCTACTGTAAATCAGTAAATAGTGTGAGTTTAAATCTGTGCTGGAGACGCAGTGTGGTAGGACTGAACTAAAACTAGAATTAATCTAAACTATATATATATATATATATATATATATATATATATATATATATATATATATATATATATATATATATATATATATATATATACTGCTGTAATGAAGACATTTGATATGGGATTTTCAATCATTTGACTTGAATGAAATAAAAACAGTACATTTTGAAAACATGCTGCTTTGTTGTAAAAAAAATCTTAATGATTTGCACAATTATCACATCAGAAAATATAATTTTAATGAAATAATCTATTTAGGCAGGAAAATATACAGCAAATGAACTTAGATGTTACCCACATAAAATAAATTATAAAAAGTGTTCAATCTTTTGATGAACATGTCAGGATTAACAAATAACTTCACCATCAAATAAGTTCTATATAAGGTTCAGAATAGAGACTTCCCTTTTCTAGTTCTATTGCTTATTAAAAGTGACAAAATCTCTTTACTTTAGACTGTCATTGGAGAGCACTTTGGGAGAGTGATGTCATGTGTTTACACTGTACTCAGCAGTTGGCTTCATCTATTGAGTGAGAACTGGTCAATTAAATACCTGGACACAGCAAAGAAAACTGAATAGATGAGACGTGTAACAAACTGTTTCTTGTTTAATAGATGAGAAGCAAGCACAGCATCCAACACAACCACATGACATCACTCAGCAACAATGATGACCCACTATAAGAGGCATTTTGTCCTTATGTTCCAGTTCATTTCATTGATATAACATATTTTAATAGTACTGGACTTGTACACTGTATAAGTCTTATCAGTCATGATTCTGTGTTATACGGGTTTAAAAACTTTTGGATGAAGTTCAGTGTTCATGTAGCTTCTCTGAAGGATGAAGCTGTAGAATGGAGAAAACACAGCAGTAAGCACTTAAGAAAGTTGGTTGCATGTCCTCAAAGGTGATGTGTCCCTCAAGACTGACCATCCAGCGTTCAGTACATCTCACCTGAAACAGAACAGATGAAGAGTTAATCACTGTCAGTAAGGATAGTGTTGTTTTCCTGAAATACAAACCTGTTGTTGTAAATACTTTATAAACATACACAGCAGTAGCAGCCGAGGAGGAAAACCTCTTCAGCTCTTCAGAGACAGTTAAAACAAATAATCTGATAAATTATTAGAGATTAATTTGAGATTAGAGCGCTGCAAGTGCTTTCAGACACTAACTAGTTCTGTCATTTTCTCTACAAACCTGTCAGTTGTTACAACCCAGTCTAGAGTTGAGCTGTAACAGAATTAGTTTAAATCATGGATGAATATGTGGATTGTAATGAAATGGGAACGTCCTAACTAACCACAATACAGACGTACAAACCCTAACCCCAACACAAACGACGACCAACCCTACAACCCTGTGATACAACTAACAGAAAACAAAGTGTATCTACAAATGTACAAGTAAATCTACAGAGTAACAGGAACACAAGTTACACAGCTAGAAACACAGTAACGAAAACAAGAGTCGTGATGTAGAAACACGGGATGCTGAGACAAAGACGGAATGAACTCTAGCTGAGGAGCAAAACCTGGACAGGAGCAAACTGTACTGACACTACAGAGCCTGGATAACAGAGAAAGAGGGAGGGAGAGAGAGAGAGATGGAGAGAAGGAAAAAAAAGAAAGAAAGAAAGGCGGATGAGACATGCGCACACCCACACTACACTACTGCACACCATGTGAGTGTAACACATTTCTCAGCCGATCCAAACCAAATGCAACAAAAACAGGTTTACAGCGACTGATATATTATATAATAAATACATGTGAATAGAAAAGAAACTTATCCAGTTTATTATCCAGTGTTGTGCTGGAACAGAAAAATAAAGTTTAAAATATTCTTGGTTCTTATACTATTTAGTTAGTGTTCATTGCCCCAACACATGGAAACAGAGTAGTATGCATAATAATAATAAGACAGTCATCATAAAGTGGTAAAATATTTCTTAACTTACTAAACATTATGAATAATATCAGGAATATTATACATGGATTATAGCCTGATGTCAATTAGTGTAGAAACCATGAAATATAGTTTTTCTGTCTAAAGGAAAATGTCTGATAGTTTTGCTTTAATATGTTGGTCTCTGTCTCTCTGTCTCTCTCTCTCTATGTAGCTTTATCTATGAATATTAAGGCTTGTATATATGAAGGACAAAAAGTGACAAAGGTGTAAATAATTAAATATACAAATAAATAATTAAATACATAAATATATAAATGAATAAATAAATAAATGCACAAATAAACAATTAAATATGCAAACATATAAATGAATAAATAAATAAATGCAAAAAAATATATGATAAATAAATGTGTTCATCATTTATTTATTTCCATATTTCTGCATTTATTTATTTTTACATTTATTTAATTATTTATTTATTTATTTCTACATTTATTTCTGTATTTCTACATTTATGTATTTATTTATATATTTATTTATCCTCACTCTAAAGCAGGATTGATTAACGAGCTCCGGTCATTCCGACTCTGCTACTACTGCCTTGGCCTTCAGCGCCATGCAGGACATTTTGAGATAAAATAGTCAAACTGTAAAAACTGTAAACATTTTCACATCAAAACCCTCTATTTTGTTTACATCTCAAGCACTAAATTATTCAGAAATTTTGAAATCTAGTGGAATTCCCCTTTAATGGTTGAGTAGTTGAAGCAGGATGAAGTGTTCAGAAGAGGGGAAAAAAGGGTAAGAATGGGGAAAATAACAAAAAAGACAAAAATATATATTTTAATTTAAAAAACAAACAAAAAAAGAAAAGAAAACTAAAAAAAACAGGAGAACACTAAATCTACGAGCTACTATTCACCCATACAGTCAGCAAAATTGTTAGTTTTTAAAGTGTCAGTATTAGGACTGCAAAGGTTTAACATACAGATGATCTTGTCTTGACTCAAATTATGAGTTCCTGTGAGAATTTCAGCAAATATAAGCTTTGAAAACCAAAATTATGTGTCATGCCTATGGCCGAGCACTCCTCCTCAGTTAATTTAGCTTTGCCTGCTGGTTCAATGGACTCCCTAAATTAATTTGAGGACTCCATTTCCCATGAGCCAGCAGGAGATCACCTGACTCACCTGGTTTCTCTGTTCTTCACCAATAGACTTTCACAGATTTTCCACTTCCACGCTCCTCCTCTCCTGATTTTTAACTCCTACAGGTTCTTATCAGATGTAATTATCTAGAGAGTATTTAAATTTCTGATGTCTGTGTAAAACTTTGTAATGTATCTTGTCCTGTTTACAGTTTTCGATTGTTTATTTTATATCTGCAACTTACAATTTGGTTATGAGTGTATTTTGTAAAAAAATCTGAAATCCTTCAAGCGTCCCATCTTACCCTGACCCGCCCATCACTCTGGAATAGGGTCAGTCTGGACTCACGACACCACATGATCTTTTTTCTTGCTCTAGTAAAACTAAAACTGATTAGCCTAGAAGTGGTTTTCTTATGTCCACACAGCTGTTTAGTCCCAATCCTGTGAGTTCTGGTCGTGTGGAAATGCTCTTACTGTCACTAATAAACATAGTCGTGTCCATTCTTTCCCATTCAGCTTTATCAAGTGTTTAAGTGACCTCTGATCACAGCCATTCAAGATTTCTTCCCACATTTTTTACCATCAGGTTGCTGGTTCTCCATTGTCCTTCCAGGTGTGTTGGTCAGTTCGTAACCCCTTTCCAGTCATTTCAGCTTCTCCTAAGTTGTTTTCTTTGCTTTAAGGAGGGCAATAATTTGACCTGTTTCTTAAACACAGTTAAAACAAAAGAATTGTTACCAGCTGAAAAACATTAACCACTGTCAATCAAAGCTTCTTAAAAATGTACTTATTTAAATCTAAACATGTTATTTTTGGCCAGGAAGTGTATATACACATACATACCATATATAACTTTTATGAAGCAGCAACCTTAATACTGATGGACTAAAACTTAGTGAACTCATAAGAAAACTTGGGAGAGAGTTTTTAAGGAGGTAGAAAACAGGATCAGTCACTTTGTTAATATGTGAGATAAAAAAGCCTATAAACTACATTTTAAGTTATGAAGTCAGTTTGAAATCAGCTTTACTTGTTACATTAATTATATTAATGTAATTATATTAATTATAAATTAATTATATATAATCGATAGCAAAGTAGGAATATTATAAAGTACCTAAATGTTGCAAAAATAAGTCTAAAAACTGAATGAAAGATTAGATTTGAATATAAGTATATATGTATGATAAATTGCGTGTGTGTGCATCTTCTAATAAATGATGATGATACATTATCATAAATCCAGGTGATAAAAAAATATTTATTCTTCTTTATATCCAGTTAATATTTTAGCTCAGTTAAGTAAATTAACCAGTTAAACTTAATATGTAAGATGCAATTTAGAGCCAAAAAATATAACTAGAACTAACTGAATGATTTTGCAATGGTTTGTTAATAATATCTGAATTATTTAATGGAAGTCCAGGATGTGACTGGATAGTCTTTAGGTGAGTTGGTGTGAAATTACCATAAAATTATAAGGTTCATTATTATTATTTTATGTTTTGTTCTGTGTCTGGTGTCAATTCTAGCCTTTTTTTACACCCCCTCACACTGAAACTCCTCCCACTGAGGAAGTACTGAGTGTGAGGCGTCTGCAGACCTTTACACTCTGTACTGTTGTCTGTGTTGAGTTTACCTTTGTATGTGTGTTTATGGAGAATTCTGGAACTGGAGAATTACTCTGAAGAGAAAGGATCAATAACTGGATCTACAAATCCGCCTGAAACAAACCAGAGATCAGAGTGAGAGTGTTTCACAGAACTGAAAGTGAAAGTCTGAGTATTCTCACTGGAAGAGAACAGCAGTTAAAGAAAATGGCTTCTAAATCTTTCTCGGAGGAGGATTTCTCCTGTCCTGTGTGCTGTGAGATCTTCAAGGATCCTGTTATTCTGCTCTGTAGCCACAGTGTGTGTAAAGACTGTCTGCAGAAGTTCTGGGAAACCAAAGGATCCAGAGAATGTCCAGTTTGTAGGAGAAGATCTTCAATGGAGAACCCTCCTACAAACCTGGCTTTAAAGAACCTGTGTGAGGGTTTCTTACAGGAGAGAAGTCAGAGAACTTCAGCAGGATCTGAAAACATCTGCAGTGAGCACAGTGAGAAACTCAGACTCTTCTGTCTGGATGATCTACAGCCTGTGTGTTTGGTGTGTCGGGACTCTAGAAAACACACCGGCCACAAATTTCTCCCCCTTCAGGAAGGAGTACTCGACTACAAGGTAGGCTATGAGTGACCACACTTTATCAGAAGTTCCACAAGTTCACTAAATTCCAAACGTTTAATCCAAAATGAAATCCTGAAATCTGGATCCTGGAGCTGAATGTATCTCCTCTGGTTTACAGTAATGACAGTAATGTACTGTAGTATTAAATGCAGTGTAGATCTGTATCTTTACTAGACTGAATATTTACAGCAGTATAGCACTGTAATCAACAATATCATCAATTTTTAAATCATGACTTTCTGATTTAGATTCATACAAGGTAAACGAGACATTCACAACATTTTTACATTATAGTCTAATATATGAAAACATATATGACAAAAAGGTTTATTTGTTTTATTGGTAATGGTTGGGCTGGATAAGCCATTAAATAGTTAGATAGCATTATCTGCTTTCTAGTTAAGTGTGAACATGTTGCGTTACTCTGGTTCACAGATATTAACCCAGTTCAGCAACTCTTTCACAAGTACATTATTCAAATTCAAATGGTTTTATTTATTCATTTATTTTAAGATGACTGTACTGGCGAATAAGTAATCGGCTGTTTTTAAAGATTTTATGTGGCTGTATGGTTTTTCTCTCTTCTATAGACAAACTTGTAAAACACATAAAATAGTCTTGATGTCTGTGAGGAGTATCAGATCATCTCAGCACACGTGAAATGTTTTTTAAGCTAAAACATCCATTGATTCAGTGCTTTCACTGACAGAGTTTTTGGACTTTTCATGCTTTTCTTGAAACTTTTTTGACAATTATGAACATTCAAACTGGATCTTTTAAGTTGAAGTTTATTTTAGTCTGTTATGACTTCTAACCTCTCAATAAATGTTTAATCCAATGTTTAATGTGAGCTCAGTAAAACTGAAAAACTTCCTATTAGCTATTGATAATATATATTTGCATATAGGGCATCTTTCCACCTTGTTTAACCTGCCGTCAGTTACTGGTTATTCACCTCAGACTACCTTCCTTTGGGTGATTTGTATTATAAATTTTAGTAACTCACTTAATTTCACTCAGAGTTGCTATGTTCTACGTGCTGAGTATAGTTCTGTGGCTACAGTGACTACTTCTGCACTCTGGGCTGAAACATCAACATTAAGTTAATCTGGATAAACAATGTTTTCATCAGTGTGTATTATTACCAAACATTTGCAATGCAATATAATTTGAATTAGAAGTGAGTTAATCCATAGCAGTGACATAAAATAACTTTTAATTGATACTAATTCAGTACAACTAGAATGTTTAACTTTGAAATACTCGATTATTAAGTTTAGCAAAATAAAATATTAAGTTAGTATAATTTAATCAACTTACTTAAGTGTAACAATACACATATGATTTGTAAAGCAATGAGTTTCCTCAAACCATTTACACTTTTCTCAAAGCACTGAAGATACACAAGTAACACTTACTTGGCCTTTTTAAGACACTCGGTTTGCATGGTTTTAACAATAAATCAGATGTTTGTTCAAGTAAATAAAAACAATTTCTAAGTTGCAGGAAATGTCATATTAGTTCAACCAACTTAAATAAATATGTTGTTTGGAAGTCACATGAAGTACACTGCACCTGAAATGATTTAGTTGTTTGAAATAGTAACTATAAGTAACTGATGTTTATTCTTCTTCTGTGACGACGCGCTGTTGATAGCTTAAAGAAAAACTCTGCAGATACCAACTTAGTTGTAAATGAATTTATTATACAAAAAAGTATAGCATCTTATCTGACATCCGACGTCCAATCTTCTGATGCCAGAGAGAGGCCTTCTCTTCCCCTGATCTGAAGACGCTCTGAAATGTGTTTGCCGAACCTCGTGTTTAAGTACCCCATTTACCATTCTGAGCCCCAAGACCTTTGGCCCAAATACATTCCCCATATGTGGTAGAAAAACAACGGCCCCAAGATTTTACTAATACAAGCCAGATGTTTCCCAGACCTACCATACATTAACCTCTGACCCTAAGTCTCTCTGCAAACATTCTCTTTGCACAGCAAAAGATGAACTTCGGATTTTGTATGCAGCTTAATACATATATATAATGTATGAATATAAAAATATATATGAAAAATTACACTACATATCCCTCCTTCAAGGCTTTGTAAGAGCCTTGACACACGTTCACAAGCATAACAAAAGAACATTCCTCTTATCACATAATTTAATGGAGTGTGAGAGCGAAAACCTGTCAGGCAGCTATCTCTCCTGAAAATATCCCTCAATCCAACAAGACAGGAAAAAAATCTCTCACGGTCCCTCTGCCTTAGGCGACCACAAAAAGTACTCCAAATCCAATTTTAAAAAGAGGAATTACAACAATTCATATGAGGATATGACTTAACAAATACATATGGAAACCTCAGAAAATAAAAAAACAATGTCCAAATTCAGGCTGGTCGACCCATCGGACCCTCCAATGGACCTGTCCCTGCCTAACACCTATATCCCTCAACATCGAAAAAGAAAAAAAAAAACATCTGAGGCTCCAATGTACTTGTAACAAAACCTTCATGTTTCAATCGATTAAAACCAAAAGAAGAATTCTATGTTTAGACAAAACACATGCAGTAAAGCTCAAACACTAAAGAATACAAGATGTTAAACAAAACCCAATACTACACAGTATAACTTTCAAAAACATAACACTCTGCAGCTCCTCAGCAGCATCGACTCCTCATGTAGCATCAATCATGTGTTGACTCCGGGCTTGTTAGCACCCTGTCCTCATAACAGTCTCCAGTCCATTCTTATTGTCCATGGTTGGATCATCTGAAAATCCAACCACCTCTTGAATAATCTTCTAGTGGTGTCCTAAAAAGAAAGAAAAACACCGCCAACCAGTATCTTTTGCAAAAACAACAGATGCAAGTTAAGATATCCTATTAGATTATCACCTTATAGTTAACTGTGAAACTAACAGTATCATACTTTCCCATTATCCTAAGTTATAAATCACCTCTTCCATTTCCCCTTTAAGTCCACTACAACATAATAAAAGACTACTAAATAATCCAATAATCTAATAACAACCAAAATAAATGCTGAGAGTATAATAATAAAAGATATTCAAAATGGATATTTCTCCACCAATTCACACTCTAACCTCACTTCCTCATCATCGTCACTGTCAGTCCTTCGTAGTAACGGCATCTGAACTTGATTACCAGGCGTCACAACTCCAATCCATCTCAACAACATAGCTTTCGCACAAGTCAGCAACAACGTACAAAAACAGAACATTAAACACAAAGATATAAGAGCCGCTATCATAACCTGAGCCAACATTGCTCCCAACGGTCCAAATTTCTCCTGTAACCAAGCATTTGCAGACCATCCGGCTCCTTCCGAAGGACCAAACGCATCCCTTATATGCTTCAACGCATCTATAACACTCGTCATATTATCAGTACTATCAGGAACCAAAGTATAACAGGCATCTCCTGTCAAATTCAAAGCCATACACAAACCACCTTGCTTAGCCAAAAGATAATCAAGAGCCATGTCCTGTTTCAACAATGTCAGTCTATGACTCTTCTGAGTATTTGTCAAATATTTAAACCCTTTAATAGTCTCATTTGCAAAACCTTGTAGGGTATAAGTAATATTATCAATGTGATCTGCCAAAAACGTCACACCATACCATGGAAATAATCCTATACCCCATTTCTCTCCTAAGCTTATCCTCCAATGATAAGACTCCAATTTGTGAAATTGTGCCATTTCTCTTTTCCTCCTGCTACCAGAAACAACATTAGACTGAACCTCATCGGGAACCTCTCCTTTCTGAATAGTAAAAACCTCATATGGAAGCTTCAGAGTTGCCATGTAACAACATCCTGTCCATCCATATGGTAGAAATATATATGCTTTATCACCACAAACCCACCAAATATCCTTGAAATTGCCTATAGTTACATTTCCAGGAATATTTTGATGTCGCACCATCAACACTCTATTCTGCCTACGATGTGGTATCTGAAAAGACACTCTATGCAATTGATCCATAGTCTTAGATTTAGACTCACCCAAATTCATCATATAGTTGTCACAATCTGATATTCCCATAAACACTCCAGGCCCCTCACGACCATCCTTTGAACAAAAACAATCTTCGGCCGCCACAGATTTCACTTCCAGTGCATCAGGAATCGCTTTTATCATATTCTCATGCTGGTCAAGTAGATTCACATACGGTAACTCTCTTAACCAAGAACAATTATGCTTAGGTCTGAACAGATGCACTGACAAAGCCATCCACGCATCTTCTGCTGACTTTTGCTGATATAACAACCACGACAATACATAAGACTGACATTTAGCAAGCAACGGCTCTGGTACCGTCTCTAAAACCGAAGGCCATGTGCTTGGCGTTGGAACTTTCACCACGCATGGACAATTCAGTTTCCTAACTGATCTTACAGAATGAGTCAACTGCTGATACCACAGGTTCCTACCTGCCCATGGATCTACAATTTGTAACACCGAGGAATCAAATCCATATGCCTTCCACTTAGTCTCTCTTTTTTGTAATGCTCTATAATGGTCAGTCATGTCCTCTGGTGTCCTATCAAAGTCAAAAAACTCCTCGTCCACTCCTGAAATAGTCCCCTAAATGGATGAATCCATGTCACTCACATCCACTATCTGTTCTCTCTTTTCAAAAACCTCTTCACTATTATTTGCACTCAGCTCTACCATATGCTGCTGAGTTACATTTACTACTTCCTCAAAATTCAAAAATGTCACATTAGGCATCTCTGTCACATTTGCAGGCGACAGGATTGTTGTCCCCGTCTTATTATCAAAGGTCACTCTTGACCCAACCTTAGGTGTAGTATTTCCCAAAGTGACAGAAGTAGAAGTTGTCACCATTGTTGTAGTAACCTCAATCTCCTTCAAAGTCATAACTGAAGTAGTAACCTGAACTGATTTATTAACACTCTTAGTTGTGTCTGATGCTAAAGTATTCAACTGTGTAATGTTCACCCTCGGAGTGGTTACTGACATAGCTCTCTCCTGAACCCTTGTAGCTACTGTAAGAGCCCCAACCGAGCTCAAATCTTTTATCATAACTACCACATGACGAGTTATGTAACCCCCTGTCCATACATTTACAAATGGAATCATAATTTGAAACTCTGGTTCAAAATAAGTACATGTATACTCCCCTTGATCTTCCCATGTAACATTACGCACAGCAAGAGAACAATCATCCCTAACTTTCGGCCATCTCATATCATTATACAGAAGATACTTCCTCTTTTCACAAGGCACTGTATCAACTTCAAATCCTGCTAACACATCTTCACCTCGACTATTTTTCCATATGGGAGGATTATTACCACCCACATTAAACCTACTACATTTACAAGGAAGATGACCCATTCTTCCTAACTTAACTCTGACAACTGTCTTCAAAGAATTTGGCGTCGTCATTATCATCTGAGGTGCTAACGTAGTTAAATGTGACACATTCATACTTTCAGTGACTTCCAATAATGGAAGTGTAGAGTTACCTACGGTCACTTCAATCTTAGTTTTCGTAACGTTTTGGTCTAACCCTTTTCCTAACTGGCCTCGGACTTTTTTGACTAACTGACTCTCTAAATTCTCCTGCAGTGGGATCACCCCCCTTTGAACCCTTTGATGCTTCGCACCCCTCTGGAATAGACTCTGCTGCTTCTGGGACATATTGAAAATCAATGTCACCAAATCTTCCTTCCTGTCCAGCAACTGCAGAGTCATTCCTGGCATCATCAGAAAAATACACAGAATCATCATAATGATCCTCAACCTGAACAGTCTCCTGTTCCTGATTTTGACTTTGGAGACCATCATGCATCTCTTCTTCTCCTCCTGGTTCACTTGAGCCTTCAACATCTTGGCTCTGTGAACAAGGCACCTCTTCGCTTGGCGCTTTAACACAATGCGATAAATGATACCACTTTGGAGACCCTTTAACCTGAACCGCAGTTCCAGTACTGCGAACAACCTCAAATGGTCCCTCACGGCGTTCGTTATACCATTTCCTTCTAAATACTTTCACAAACACCTTATCTCCTGGTTGCACTGTGCTCCTCTTTTGCTCCTCAAGCTGCTGCTGCTCCTCCTCTTTTCTCTGCCTGTCAGAAACGTACGTAGATATTCTTTTATGCAAATTAGCCATATATGTAATGTACGCTCTCATCTCGTCTTCCAAAAGGCCTAAGCTTGGACCCTTTCCACTCACACGCAAACAAGGTGTTGGCATTCGCCTTCCCGTAATCAACTCATGAGGCGTCATATGTAAATCACGCAGCTCACTTGAGCGACACACCATTAATGCCAATGGAAGTGCTGCTATCCAATTTAAACCCGTGTGCTGACAGATCTTAAGAATGCGATTTTTCAAGACACCATTCATTTTTTCACAAATTCCCTGACTCTGTGGATGATAAACTGCACCTAGGCGCTGTTTAATTCCCAGCTTTTGCAAGATCAATTTCACCGTCTTATCCACAAACTCTTTCCCATTATCTGAGGATATCCGATCTGGAAGTCCCCACCTGCTTATAACCTCTCTACACAAAAACTTGGCAACTGATTGAGCATCCTTACGCTTTGTTGCACATGCCTCAGGCCACCGGGAAAATCTGTCAATTACTACTAACATATATCTCTTCCCGTCAACTGGTTTTATCATGTCAACAAAGTCCACAATTATAGCACACTTCTGAAGACTGTTGAACATTCGGAATAAACCTTCCTCCTCTTCCTTTTCCTAAATATCCTCGACATCTTCCTCTCCAAGTCCGCATTTGGCCAAACACTGGCTGTGGACAGGAAACAACTGGTACCACAGATGATGGCTGTATTACTTGGGGCTGAATCTAATTCTGCTGTGGTTGTGATGATGATTGACCCAACAGAGGCTGACTCTGTATGACCAGAGCCTGTTTCTTCTCCTTCTTCTTGTTGTCCACCAGTTGTATTTGGTTCAGTTTTCTGCGGGTCTCTTGGTCCTGTTCCTTCTGATCATGTTCCTTCTTCCTATATAGCTCCACTTGATGGGCTATGTGATCCGTATAAACACTCTTTGCCATGCTTCCAAGACCAACCACTTCTGCCAGTTTACTCCTCACTGGAAGAGGCAGCCCCTTCTATATTTTAGCTCGCAGGATTGACTGCTCCATTTGATTCAAATCTGGATCATTTCCTGTAACATTTCTCCACACTTGATGAGCTCTCGACACATAAGCTCTTGGATTTTCGTCCTGTCCCAGTGGTTCAATCAGAATGTTATCAGGATGTACATTTGTTGGAAATGTATCTCTCAGTGCTCTCCACACACGACCTCTATTAGCAGAAAACAGCTCTGGATCATTCACAGCTGTCCCCACATATCGATAAAGTCCCGATTTCTGTAGAATCTCCTCCATTGCTGGAACTCCAAGGAGATTAGCCAAAAGTCTTTTGATGTCTCCCATGGCAGGCTGTGTTCCAACCATAATCTCATCCAACTTCGAAATCCAAGGATGCGCTCCATCCTGGAGAGTAGGTAACTTCTCAAGTATGTCTGACATGTCTGTATTCTGCCAAGGCTTGTACTCCAAGCTCTGTCCTCGGACGATAACTGGACATATCTTCTTGTGTGACTTCCCTTTTCTGGAACGTAGTAAATATCTCATACCTGATTTTTGGGAATCTTCTTTCCGAAGCTCTTTCTTCCGTAACTGCAACTCCCTTAATTGCTTCTCCAATGCTTTTTGGCTTTCTGAACTGGAGGATTTATCCAAGTACGAAAGGCATTGATCTATACTTCTTTTAACCTCTTCTAAGGCCCTCCTTTTATCGTCTTTTATTCTAGTACTAGATGTCGTCGGAAAAAACCCTCTTGAAGACAAAACATCTCTTTCCAAATCTTCATCACTTTCTTCATATTCACTCTCATCAGAACCATCATCTCCTGATTCATCTTCTTCTTGCCTCCATGATTTATCTCCCCTCTTTTCTGCTCTTTCCAGCATTCGCCTGACTTCAGGATCATATCCTCCCATGATCTCCACCAAATCACTTCGATCATCATCAGCAGATTCCATCTTCCTCATTCTCCATTCACCCTTTGTTTCCAGATGTGTCATTTTCTTCTTGCTTTTGGAGCTTGGATACATCTTTATAGTTGTTTCCGCTTGGCCTCGCTCTATTATCCGATCATCTTCATCTCTAATTTGATAATCACCCTCCTGGCTGATCACTGGGAGCTGAGGATAAACTTCTTCAAACTTCACTTCCTTCTCATAAGGTGGGGGTTTCTTCACTCCATCCATGTGTGAGAATGGTGCACTAATGTCTGCCATTAACTTTTCTGTTTCTCTTGCATTTTTTCCTATTTCTACTACAGCTCTGTCTCTCTTACTTTTTGCGGCGTTAATCAATTTTTGTCCCTCTTTTTCGAATAACTCAAGAATACCAAGTTCCATCTGTCTCTTCTCTTTCCTTTTCACTCCTCTTTTCCCCTTTTTCTGAAAAACAGAGCAGCTGCAGAAGGACAGATCCACCAAAATTTCGCGTCCTTCAAAAACCAATTAACATTAATCCCACTATAAACTCCACTTAGCATGCTTCTTTGTCCATTTCTCTTTGTCACCATAACACTTTTCTCTTTTCTCTTTTATTTCCCTTTTTTCCTGTATTACTCTATATTCTCGTCACTTTTAATTCTCTTTTCACTTTATATCCTATTTCTCGTTATGCTGCGCAGCCACGTATTTCTCTTCATTCTCAATCTTATTCTTAATTTATTCCTTCACCATTCCTATTTCTATGACGTCATTTCTCTTCACTTTTTCTAACTTCTTTAACAACTTCTCTTTAACTTCTACTCTTTATTTCTCAACTCTTTTTCATTGTAACCTTAACACTCTCCCCAAAGCTACGTTCACACTAGTGAGAATAAGTCCCTGACTTACCGGCGGAATAGAGATAAAAGCCTGTTCTACTCCACTCTTGCACGACGACATTAAACATCACTTACAGCGTTACTAATTAAGCTTTAATACTGCAGTTCCAATACTTCAACATTTCCTTATTTCCTTATTCATTCCCCCTTTTTTATTGTGATCACAATAAAATTTAGAGCAGAGAAAAACTTTAAAGCATCAACAACACTCGCATTATCCACTCCTGCAACAGGTCTGATACGGTGTGGCCCAGATTAGCCTACGCATACACGCAACCAGCACACAAGGAGAGAGGATGCTCACCAGATCTGCCGGCTCAGCGTGAAACGCTGAAGGCTTCCGCGGACCGAGGCCACAACACGTCCGTGTCTTCGTGACGCCAAAAAATGATGTTTATTCTTCTTCTGTGACGACGCGCTGTTGATAGCTTAAAGAAAAACTCTGCAGATACCAACTTAGTTGTAAATGAATTTATTATACAAAAAAGTATAGCATCTTATCTGACATCCGACGTCCAATCTTCTGATGCCAGAGAGAGGCCTTCTCTTCCCCTGATCTGAAGACGCTCTGAAATGTGTTTGCCGAACCTCGTGTTTAAGTACCCCATTTACCATTCTGAGCCCCAAGACCTTTGGCCCAAATACATTCCCCATATGTGGTAGAAAAACAACGGCCCCAAGATTTTACTAATACAAGCCAGATGTTTCCCAGACCTACCATACATTAACCTCTGACCCTAAGTCTCTCTGCAAACATTCTCTTTGCACAGCAAAAGATGAACTTCGGATTTTGTATGCAGCTTAATACATATATATAATGTATGAATATAAAAATATATATGAAAAATTACACTACATAACCTATACTAAGTCAGAACTATATTGATAGTAAATGATCTAGTGTTCTATACAGGTTCATTAAGTTAAATAATTTACACCAAATAAACATCAGATAGTACAACATACAATAACTCGTCAACTTTACTACTTTTTCTAGGGCAATCAGTTTGTAAGGTTAACTATATAACTCTCACTGCAAACAGAATTCTTGAACATAGAATATTACTGGAGAAATTACACTTCATGCTTTTCAAAAGGATCCTCATTTTCAGATTCAGTAACAGCAGTGTTTGTGTCTGACTTTGTTTTTCATAATAAAATCGTGTTTTGTTTCAGGAGGAACTCAAAACTGCACTGAAGCCCCTGAAGGAGAAACTGGACACGTTTAAAAGATTTAAACTGAATTTGGATCAAACTGCTGATCATATAAAGGTCAGAATAATAAACTCTTCTGAGATTATGATTCTGAACCACATCCTCACATAATCATTCATTACTTCATCTGATTTACTGCTTCCTTCCAGACTCAGACCCAACACACAGAGAGACAGATTAAGAAGGAGTTTGAGAAGCTTCACCAGTTTCTACGAGATGAAGAGGCAGCCAGGATATCAGCACTGAGGGAGGAAGAGGAGCAGAAGAGTCAGAAGATGAAGGAGAAGATTGAGAAGATGAACAGAGAGATATCAGCACTTTCAGACACAATCAGAGCCATAGAGGAGGAGATGGGAGCTGAAGATGTTTCTTTCTTACAGGTGATGATGGTTGAGTCAGTTTTAGAAACGAAACCTAACAATTTATTCTCAGTTAAAGATGATAAGAACACTTTCAAGACATCCAGAGTGAAAACTTCATCTGAATCCTTGATAAAAATTAGCAGTATTATATCACTTTACTGGTCTCTCCTTCTGATTGTCTGTGTAGACCTTGTAGACCTTGCTTGCTAGAACACGGAGGTAGACCATGGTAGCATAATAAGGTAGCTTGTGATTAGCAATTAAATACCTCAAGCTGTAGACTTTCAATACTTTAGTCCTGCTATGTGAGAGTTTGTATCTTATCCTCCAATCCAGGGCTTTATTTTCTAAAGGTGTAACTTTAAAAAATGTAACTAGTTCAAATTAAGCTGATTTAATCTTGATCTGATTTTGGTGATTTTTAAGAATGGGTTGAGAAGATTGAGGTGAGAACTCTTCCACATACTCTGAAAATGATTCGCTCGTATAAAAAAAACAATAACAGGAAAACAGAATAAACTGACATCTAGTGGAAAGGAGGGCTACTTCACACAACTTTTAAGTTCACCAGCAAGCAAAATGTAATTTATGGTCCTTTTCTTACATATTACCCACATCATCTTCACTCTGATTTATGACGAGTAACAGGTGTTTATGTGTTTTTTCATAAATCTGATGAGAAACATTTGTTCAGACAAAATTAGAAACACATGCACGAATCACTTTAGAGAAGATTCTACATACAGTTCATACATATGAGCCCTGTGGTATGTACACTGTGTGAAAGTGATGCTTATTTTGTAAATGAATGAAGAAACACGTTCACTGATGTCACTCTCACTGTTTTACAGAACTACAAGGTCACAGTGAAAAGGTGAGTGTTATTGTCTCCTGTCTCTCTCTTTTCTGTGGTTCTGAACTCAAAACTTCAGCAGCACTGAGTCCTGAATGTTCTTCCAGAGCTCAGGTCACACTGCAGGATCCAGAGAGCCTTTCAGGAGCGCTGATTCATGTGGGGAAACACCTGGCCAACCTGAAGTTCACAGTCTGGGAGAAGATGCAGGAGATTGTTCAGTTCAGTGAGTCTCACTCTCTCTTTCTTTGTTTTTTTCTTTCTTTGATTAATTTATTTATTTGTGCATTTTACCAAAGATTATATATGAGGTATGTATCTTCTCTGGCTCTGCACAGAAAAAAGTCCAGCAGTCACGTCTGTTATGGTGTCTGGTTTGTTTTACAGCATACATTATAAAAACATTCATGCTGTTACGACATGTTAAAAGTGTATCTTGTGTCTTTTCTGCTATCCATATACATTCTCATTTCAGCCACCAGCTTCTTCTGTACACCGTGTATCATTCTGTTTAGCTTAACTCTCACTGGTTTACAGACTTTCAGACATGACGTTAACATCACACCACACAATCAGTGTGCAGGCACAACCGAGTTTTCATGTTTCACAAATATATACAACAGGAAGCCACACGGAGAAAACAGAAGAATAAAGCAAATTACTTTTCAATTTTTTCTTTGGACAACAACAATAAACTAAAGATCTTTTAGCTCACATGTCAAAATAATAACTTTAATATTAAAATACACTTTCTCAAAGTTATTGTTTTCACTTTTGACATCACATTAGTGTCAAAACTCGAGCGTGCAAAAACTTGGGGTGAAAAATATCAACCCTCACGTTTTAACATTTAACATGTTGCACTTTGTGCTTTAGGAAAAATATCAAATGAGTTTTTTCATGAAAACTGTGTGTGCAGTTCTTCTTTCTGTGCTCACGAGTTTTACATTTGAACTCACAAGTTTAAAAATTTACATGCGTGAAATTAAAACTAAACGTGCAGCTTTATGTTTTTCACCCCGTGTTTTTGTGTGCTCGAGTTTTGACACTAATATGACCCATATTCACTTTTCAAAAAGATATTGATGATTACAGTGATATACCACTGTCATTGTTTAGTCTTTCTACAGTGTGAGATTAAACCCATTAAATATGTGTATCTATGTGTTTATTACATGTTTGTATTTTTATTCTTCAGCTCCTGTAACTCTGGATCCCAACACTGCTCATCCTCAACTCATCCTGTCTGATGATCTGACCAGTCTGAGATTCACTCAGGAGAAACAGCAGCTTCCTGATAATCCAGAGAGATTTGATTTCTCTGTTGGTGTTCTGGGATCTGAAGGTTTCAACTCAGGAACACACTGCTGGGATGTTGAAGTTGGAGACAGTGAACACTGGATACTGGGTGCGATGACAGAGTCTGCTCAGAGGAAGGGCTATATATACTCCAGGAGTGGAGTGTGGTGTGTGGAGTATTTCAGTGGAAAATATAGGGCCTGTTCTACACCACAGCCACCCACTTTCCTCTCAGTAGCACAGAAGCTGCAGAAGGTCAGAGTTCAACTGGACTGGAACAGAGGAAAACTCTCATTCACTGATCCTCTCACTAACACACACTTACACACTTTTAAACAAACATTCACTGAGAGAGTTTATCCACTGTTCTATACCTTTAATATCAGCCCTGTGAAAATCACAGCAGTGCAGTTTAGTGTATCAGTGAATCAGTTCAGTTAGAGTTCATTCAGTCTTTGTGTGGATCAATACTGAAATACTGATCAATACTGAAATACTGATCAATACTGAAATACTAATCAACACTGAAATACTGATCAATACTGAAATACTGATCAATACTGAAATACTGATTAATTACTGATAATTAAATGTAAGTTTTTATTTCTTATTGATGTAATAAGAAAATAACAAGTATATTAATTACTGTAATGAAGACATTTGACATGGGATTTTTAATCATTTGACTTGAATAAAAACAGCAGATCTTATAAAACATGCTACATTCAACTTCATAAAGAAACTGTTTATGCAGGAAGATACACAGCAGATGAACTTAGATGTTACCCACATGAAATATATTGTTAAAATTGTTCAGACTGTGGAGAGCACTTAGGGAGAGTGATGTCATATGGATAAACTGGACTCAGCAGGTGGTTTCCTCCACTGAGTAAGAAATGGTCAGTTAAACACCTGGACACAGCAGAGAAGACTGAATAGAAGAGACGATTAACTGGCTGCTTCTTGTTCAGTAGATGAGAAGAAACTGCAGCGTCCAACACAACCACATAACATCACTCAGCAACCGTGATGACCCACATTTACAATCACCTAATCTATATAGTCTTGTTCATTTGATTCATAACATATATTTTAATAGTACTGGACTCACACACTATATAAGTCTTATCAGTCCTGGTTCTGTGTTAAACAGGGGTAAAAACTTTTAGATGAAGTTCAGTCTTCATGCAGCTTCTCTTCGATACTGAAGTTTGAAGCTGTAGAATGAAGAAAACACAGCAGTAAGCCCGGACAGTAAGAGTTAATCACTGTCAGTAGAGATATTGTTGTTTTCCTAAAATACAAACCTGTTGTTGTAAATATTTTATAAACATAAGCAGCAGTAGCAGTCGAGGAGGAAAACCTCTTCAGATCTTCAGAGACAGTTAAATCAGATAATCTGACTTAATAGACTAGACGCACATGATTTCAGACACCAACTAGCGGAAGTACAGTAGTGTGGTATTTTGTATAGAGTGAAGTTTTAAGGTGGAATGAAACATTTGATTAAGAAGCCAATTTCAGCCTCATTTAAAGATGAACATCACGTACCACTGACAGTCCGGTTCTTTGGGAAGGGAATAAAAAAAGTGGAAACATTGCTTTGTTGTGGTTGTATGTAAATGTTGGAGGTGTAAATATTAATGTATCAGTTACGTAACAGTTTAAGATTTAGAAACCGGCTAGTTTTACTGTCCCTTTTCTGAAAGTGCAAAATTTGTGTTTGAAGCCGGATTTACAGTGTCTGAGGTTCACGTGTAGTTAGACTGGTGGATTTGATAGTAAATAAAAAGGCTATATTTAAGTTGTAGACATGGTGACCCCTGGTTCCCATTAACACCACTGTAAACATTTTACATCAAAACACTGATTTTGTTTCTCAAGGATTAAATTATTAAGATTTTTTTTTAATTCTGGTGGAATTCCCCTTTTTTATGGATAAATAGTCTTATGCAGGATGAAGTGTTTAGAAGAGGGGAATAAATGATACCTCAGGGCAGAAAAGTGGAAAATAATAAACAACATAAAGTTAATTTTAAATTGTGTAGAAACTAAATGACTTAAAAAATGAAAGAAAAACACATACAGATACTAAACTAACTAACTAAAGCAAACCAGGAGAAAACAAAACAAACACAAATAACCATCTCTCCCCAAAAAGAGAGATGATGTATGGGACTTACGTCTCTGAGCAGTTCAGTGTTTACAGTGTTTACACTTCAGCGTAAATGTTATATCTACACACTGTAAACTTTATCAAAACCTTCATAAAAAAATATTATTAAAAAAAGCTGTAAGTGTTTAAACTGTTATACAGACATAAATCTTTAATTTGAGTTCTTTTAACAACAGAAACTACAGAAACCACTTCAGTAGCAGGACACGCTGCTTCCTCCAGGATACATTCTATTTAAAGACAGCTCCCCCTTGTGGTGACTGAGTATATCTCCTGACACAGAACACATTCACAGTGCAGAACAATAACAATCCATTTACTCCTTTCTTTCTATTTTACACAAAACACAAACATTCAGCTTATTTAACTTTAAATATATGTTTTCAACTAAAACTAAAAAGATACACTATGTAAAATCTATCACCTGTGATTTACCTTTAGCTCTCTTACCACTCTGAATGTACCTCCTTCCTCTACACTGAACGTTCATCAATGATAGAGAGCAGATGATTTTACTCATTACTCTCCATCTGATTCACGCTCAGAAGGAAGTACCTCAACTCATCATCGTGGTTAGAGAGACTCAACACTTTCAAATCAAATTTCCAAGTAAGAAACTATAGAAATGATCCCTGAAAGTATAGTCTTAACCTCTCAGCTGTAAAGTCAGGGCTCTTCATCTACGAGCTACTATTCTCCCAGACGCTGGACAGTCAGCACTGACACCACGTGACGAGATGGGTAAAAATCTACAGTGAACATAAAAGGAAACATGTTTGATAATAGAAATTGTTTTTAAAGTGTCAGTATTAGGATTAAACATGCAGATAAAGATCTGCTGCTAATTTCATCTTTTAGTTCACACAGAACAGAATGAAGTGAATGAAATTATGAGTTAGTTTATGAACTGCAGTAAACACAGTATCAGGCTGGAGGAGTAAAGCAGGCTGATGAATAAACAGGGGCATATTCAGGGTTTCAGGTGAGCTCCTAATTTTGTATTACAGTTTGGAATTATAGAACGGCATCAGCCTTTAGTTCCTGTAAGGACTTTCAGCAAATATAAGCTTTGAAAGCCAAATTATTTGTGTCGTGGCTATGGCCGTGCACTCCTCCTCAGTCAGTTTAGCTTCTCCTGCTGATTCAATAGACTCCCTAAATGAACTTGTGGACTCAGCAGTAGATCACCTGACTCAGGTTTCTCGGCTCTACGCCAATAGATTTTCACTTCCACACTCCTTCTCACCTGAATTTTAACTCCCACGGGTGTTTCTTATCAGGTGTAATTATCTAGAGTATTTAAATCTCAGTTGTCTGTGTTTGGTCTACTTTTCATTATTCTTCTCGTTTTTGTCCTCTTGTATTGCTTCATTGTTGGACTGTTTTTGGCTTTCTCTGTGGATTTCGCTTTGATCTGGATAAATTTCTCTCTCTGTGTATTTACTGACCTTAAGTAAAATACACACTGGTTTTATATTTATACACGCCTGATTTGTTTGAACACCTTACAGTTTGGTTATTTGAAAGTGTTGGTTTCATAAGATCCTTCATGCAGTATTTTTAACTGTCCTCTAAAATAAACACTAAATCAAGTTTAATCATATGTGTGTATGTATCTTATTCACTAGCACTATTTTTGCACTGGTCACATCCTCCATATTTACTGGTTTTCCATTAGACACTTGAACATTAATAATAATAATAATAATAATAATAATAATAAGTTCAATATATATAGCGCCTTTCTCACACCCAAGGACGCTTTACATCGAGAAAAAAAATCAGTGAGCAGCAGAGAGAAAGTACTGAGAAAAGAGTGAAGTTTTAAGTTGAGCTTTGAATGAGGAGAGTGAGAGACAGTCACGAAGAGATTGTGGTAATGAGTTCCAAAGTTTGGGGGCCATGATGCTGAAGGCTCTCCCCCCAACAGTGACCAGGTGACCTGCATCACAGGACCTAAGAGTTCGGACAGGGCAGTATGGGTGCA
>CM038709.1:42502060-42572961 GCA_021613375.1 Megaleporinus macrocephalus
TGAAAAAGATACACCATAGAAACAACATTTCTATAACCTGATGGTCCATTTGTCATCCAAGATCTCCGTATGGAACCTTGTGAAGAAGTTACAGAGGGACAAACAGCAGTTCTGATATGTAGAACCACCTGCAGTCTGACTGATCCAACATTCATCTGGTACAAAAATGGACATTCTTTAATCACAAAGACCATCAAGAACAACCAGCTCCACCTGCAGACAGTCAGCAGTGAGGATGCAGGCTGTTTATGGCTCTGCTGTACTGATCAGAACCTCAAGAGTCAGATGTGAGTTTAGTTTAAATTCTCCACTATATGCTACTAACAGATAATAAACAATAATTTTAAAATGAAAACTGAATATATATATATATATATATAAATATAACCCCTATCCTTTTAAGGTGAATTCTTATACATACATTTCTGAAACAAGTACGGGGCTTGGGTTCCAGAAATAAATGTCAAAATTGTAACTACTCCTTAGTATTGATGGGATTATACTGCTAGACAACCAACAGTACTTAATAAATTAAACAGACTGCAAAACAAGGCAATATTACACATTTTAGCTTGAATTACACTGCATTTTAGTTTACTTTTGCTTATTTGCTCTCTCTTGAATAGGGCAGGAAAAATGAGTTTAAGAATTCAACAACTCAGAACAAAGTGGAGCAATTGTATGAGCTATATTCGCGTTACTCAAACACTCAAATAAGATCAATAGCAAATATACCTAGTTATTCTTTATCCACTAAACTGAGTCAGTTCAGTGCTACACTGAACACTTGCTTAGCACTGATGTTTTAAGTAAACAGAAGTAAATAAAATAAACAGAGACTTACTGAAATGTAAGATATCATGAAAACCTCAAATATGTTCCCAGGAACAAAAATACACAACTTCTTTCTGTTCGTTGTATTAACTTAATGAAACAGACCTGTTAGGTATATAGCTAGCATGGATGCATCTACTTATGCCGGCAATGAACCCAATTCGCTCAGTCTCTGAACCTGTTGCAGGCCTGTTTCGTGGCTGGGGTGCGTGGTGGCCTTAAACCAGTAACAGCACGGGCCGCGTCACTCCACAGAGTGAACAGAATGAAAATATAAAGGTTCTAGATAGAGTTCTCAGTTACTTTAGTTCAGTCTCCGACCTTACCGAACGAGGCTCGAGCTGACCACTCGTAGACCAATGTTCCTCTCACTAGCGTTAGCGACTAGCCCGGACTCTCTACTCACTGTGTGTGACTGTCCTACCGTTGCCATAGCAACAGTCCCTCGTTAACGGGCACGGCGAACTAGATACAGACGAATGTCTGACTGTTTTGTTCAACTTGCGTCGCTATGGTAACCACACTGCACTGGAGCTGTAGTGAACACCCTAGCTTACTAGCTGGAAAGCTAGACTACTCACAGACTAAACACACTGCAGTACTGAGCTGCTTAAATGTTTTCTAACCCACTACATTCAGCAGACACACAGTTACCCACTTACTTATAGCTTATCAAACCCACAACCTAGAGCAGCTAGTGAACTTATTCTCCTACAGAAACCTTAAAAAATGTATTTTTCAGTACCGTCACCGTTCTTCTCTCTCTCTCTCTCTCTCTCTCTCTCTCTCGAGGTCGCCCCTCTAACTCCCGCCCCCTTAACTCAGAACCAATCACTAAGGGCTCTTACAGGCGAACATTGATCCTTCCAATCGCCTGACACACAGAGGGTGACTGACAGGCCTCTTCAATATGCTCCGTATGTTTTAATAGGAGGGAGATGGACAGCAGGCCAGTCTGTCAAAGACACATCTATAAAGTCAGGCACAACCTGGTCAAAAGTGACCCAACTGAGATTTTATGTTCTATAGTTTATTTTTTTTAGTTTATATTTTATTTTCTATAGTTTTAATTTTTAATGGTTATAGTTTCCTTGTTTTTGATTATCACAGGTTTATTAATTTGTTTGTTCGCTGCCTTCTAACAAACATTTACAGTTAGGAACATACAAACACTATTTTTGTACATGAAGTAAATAAACAAGAATTAATAACGATTAAGATTTAAGATCAAAAACAATATTTTTAAAGAACACTTGGAACATTAAATAATGAAATTAATTGATTTCAATAGACTTATCAAAGAGACACTCAGCAGTACATACAGTAACATAGGAAATGAAAACGGGTCAAGTTTAAGCTTGTTGTGCGTTAGGATGGGTTTTGATTAGCTTGTACACCAAATGGCTAAAATAATAAAAGTCTGGTTCTGCTAACTTGTTATTCAAAATTCAACTAACTGAAGGTTATAAGGGGGCCAGACAAGGTTAAAACAACTTTTTTGAAGGTTATGTATGTTTAGCACTTGCTATGTGGTAGTTTGAGAAATAAGAAGATATACACTACATAAGTTAAAATAATTGTTTTCACTGCAGTATTTATCCAATGATTTAAAAAAAATAAAACATTAAAAACAAGATGTTTACAATGTGTATTTATTAAATATATAATTACTACAGCTTCTTTAAATCAGGTGTATATCTTCACAGGTGGGTTTGCATCACATTGTGCAGATCTTGTTAGCAGCTACAGGAAACATTCGGTGGAGGTGTTGCTGCTAAAGAGGATAAACAGGTTATTAAATTTAAGTGGACACTAGTCTGCACTGTGGATGTTATTCAGTGTGCTCAGTAAAAGACATGAAAGGTACATAGTTTGTGTGTTTAGTTAGACTGTGTTAATTAGAACTGGGACTTAGATGACAATCAGACCTCATTTATTACTAATCAGAAATCCAGCTATTGCCAGACACAGGTTTAGACACTAAGTTTAATAATAATGCTTCACACATGGCACTTCCGATACTGACATCTGTTCCTTAAGTACACAGAATTGCCAAAAGTATGTGGACACCTGACCATCACACATAATTAGCCTTTACAATAAAGTGATCAGAAAGATTTTTAGAAGATTTTATTATGTAAAATATTTAAAAGCAGTACTGAACAATATGTAGATAAACAATATACAGATGTTTCATCAATATAACAGTCATTCGCCCTCCAGCACAGTTTTCATCAATAATGCAAGCTGTATTCTTAAATTGGATTAGCACAAAAAACAAGAAAAAAAAACACATAATGCATCCCTGTTGGTCACAACTGTTGTTACATACTTATTGTTTCCATTGGCTGAAATGTAGAATGTATAAAGAATAACAGAAATATTCCTGGAATGCTATACTTGAATTGTATTGTTTAATTATTTATTTATTTTGTCCTATACTTCAGGGCTTTTGTGCAATAATAACTAATAAAAACCAAACTCTCTCTGGTAGTCCTCAGCAAGTCTGTTTTGTACTTGTTGTGCTGTACATCACTAAGGGTTCCTCCTCAGTTTGAGTCTGTGGCCTAAAAACAAAGAATGTGGCCTAGAAACTTCAGAAAATCAGGAAAAAAACAGCAATCAAACTCTGTACTTTCAACAGAGACCCAGTTTTTGGAGTTCAGACTGTTGGAGCTTCTATACAACTAGGCCTCTCCCAACCTGCTGGCCAGGAGAAGATGCATCAAAAACAGTGTGCCAGTAAGTGGAAATGAAGTAAACGCCTATAGATTTTAGCTAGGCTAAGATCTCCAGTGTCTACTCTCTTGATAAGCACCTGGACCCCCTCGAAATACAACTAATGTACCAATGCAAACTTTAGGACCTTAAAGAAATGTGGCTCAGTGACAGCATTTCAGCTGCAGCCATCCAGTTAGCACAGCTAAAAGCCATCAGGGTAGCAGCACTGCAGGATCTGTGGTGATGAGTTGTTTGTAATGAATGGTGCAGAATTGTGGCAGTCAGAAGTCACGGCTCTATCGGTGTAAAGGCCCAGCAATTCTTCTTCCCCAGAGAGTTTAGCACTGTGCTTATAGTCACAGTGTACATTCTACCTTCCACTAATGCAAAAGAAGAAGAACAACTGAGCACCTGGGGCCTCATTTATAAAAGGGCGTATGCGCAAAAATGGGCCAGAAATGTGCGTGCTCAACATCTCACGCAGAGACCGTGATTTATAAAGAAATACTTGGCGTGAAAACGAGTGTACATTTAAGTAAGGTTTGAGGCTCCCATACGCTTTCAAAACATTGCGGAGAGAGAAGGGGAATTAGTGCCATCATGTGGTAAAATAAAGAATTACAAGTAAATATGCAAACCATCCTCATGGATATCAGTTCATACCACATCAATCAAGATTAAGAAAGGAAGATTAAGAAAGATTAACACGTTTAAATATTGCAGTCTTACATTTTAAAGTTTCAGTGCTTGCCATATCTTTTTTTTTATTCTTATATTTTTAGCCTGTGTATTTTATTCTGTAGTTTATTTACACTTTATTTTCTGTTTTGTTTTTTTTCCCTGCTATTTTAAAATCTAAATATCTCTTAGCCTATGGAGCTAAATGTAATAATAATAATAATAATAATAATAATAATAATAAGGCAACCAATAGCAGAAAATTACATGTCTATAAATAGGCAAAAAAAGACTGGCGCACTGTCTGTCATAATGGCTTTTTTGGCTCGAAGACTTGGCCAACCGACAAATACGGTGACAACTTGTTTTCAGAGATCATGAAGATTTTTTTGTGAACGATGATGACTGGTTAATGAGCCGTTTTAGGTTTCCAAAAGACATCCTCATGGAATTGTGCGCTGAGTTGGGCACAGATTTAGAAAGGCAAACGTTACGGCACTACCTGTCCACTTACAGGTGTTAACAACCCTTGGGTTCCTGGCGACTGGCAGCTTTCAAAGAGAATTAGCGGACAGGTCAGGGATATCTCAACCATCCATAAGCTTCATCAGATTGACAAGTTGATACATCAGATTTCCTTACACCGCGAATGAACAGGCTGCCATCAAAGCGCAATTTGCAGCTATGGCCGGCTTCCCAAAATCGGAGCAATCAACTGCACTCATGTTGCTATAAGAGTGCCGAGCCAGAATAAAGCTGCTTTCATTAACAGGAAGCAATTTCATTCTATAAATGTACAGGTAATTTATGATGCGACCATGACTTTAACCAATGTGGTTGCTCGATGGCCAGGTTGAACACATGACTCCTTTATTCTAAGGAACAGTTCTAGGAAACTGGCTTGAAAATGGAGCTGTACTGGATGGTTGGCTTCTTGGTAAGTCAAACTTCAAATCGGTTATATTTATAGGCTTTAAGCAGTTTTTTATTAAATAATCTAAAAGCAGCATTGTTACTGCACCATAGGTGACAGTGGCTATCCCCTCAAGCGCTGGCTCCTTACTAAATTCCTTAACCCACAGGGCAGAGAAGAGAGACGCTACAATGACGCACACGCTCTGTCGCACTCTGTTGTGGAATGCACCATCGGGCTGCTAAAATGTTGATAGCGTTGTTTAGATGCGTCAGGTGGGAGACTGCTCTATCACCCAGAAAAAGTTTGCCAGATTGTAAAAGCATGTGCTGTACTACACAATATGGCACAGCAGAATGGCATCCCCCTGTTAACTTGCCAACAACTTGTCGACCCTGAACCAGACCCACTCCCAAACACAGCAGACACTCCTAGTCTTCAAGCAGGCAGACTGCGAGAGGACGTGATGCATCAATTGCAAACAACTGGAGATCACCGCAAAGGTATTTTTTAACAAGTTCTTTTAATGTATTTGACATTTCAGATAATACCCCTTTTATTTCTCTCAGCTCGGTTATTAGCTTTTCAATTGCTGCAATTGTGTTGACTTGTGTTTGCAGCACAACATTAGTGAGAACGCGAGCACCGCTGGAGGCACGTGGGGCACCAGAGACACCTCTGGAGGCCACTGGAGCATCAGAGACGCTGCTGGAAGCAACCGGGTGCTACTGGGGCTGGTTGGCAGTCTTCAGCTGCATGAACTTTGTCCACATCCACAGTCCTCTCTAAAAAGAGGACAATAGTAGTTAAATATATAAGTAAACCACTATAAAAAAACATTCTGCTTTGCATCTTTATTAGAAATATGTAAAATATGAAAAGTTACCTTGTTCTTCTGTGCAGGGCTCATCAGCCAAGTCTGTGTCTCCCTCTTTCTCACTCACCACTCCACATAAAAGGGGCTCTCCAATTATTGACGCCATCCTCTCATGAAAAGGAGACGGTGCAAGTGTAGCCTTTCCCCCGCCAGTTGCGGTTACACTCTGCCTGTGCAAAGCAATTCGTTTCTTTGCATTGACTTTTAAATCTGACCACTTTTTGTTACTTCTGCAACAGTGCGGCTTGTGGAGCTAACATTATTAACTTGCGTTTGTTGGTAATGCCACTACTGAGGCTACCAAACAACACCGCTTTCCTCGCCTCAACCTCTGAAACAAGGGCGTCTGCTTTAGAGTCTACAAAATTTTGCTTCTTCGCCTTGCGTTCCGCCATCATCCCGCTCAGAATTAATGGGAAAGCCCTCATTTAAATATTCATGGCTTGATTTACATGGACCTTTTAAAGGTAAATGTGGGCGGTACGGGCCGGAATACGAGGCTGGTTCACCTGCGCACATTTTGAAGTAGATTCTGATTTATAAAGCCGATACACAATTCCGGTGTATGTACGCACAGTTTTATAAATCTGATTTTTTTTATAAATCTGATTGTACGGTCGCAGTCACCTGTTTACTAAGTAGCCTAGGACACACTTCACACACACCCCTACATCACAATGGAAACCCAGACACACCTCACACACACCCACATCACCATGTCTACCTATCACATCGTTAGTGCTAGTGGCAGCTCTCAATTAGCACAACCCATATAAGCTAGCCACGCGCTAGTCTCAGCGTGTGGCGTTGTTTCCAGTATCCTGAAACTGTGAGGATCAGATCCTACCTGTCTGTGGTCTCTAGGCTGGTGTTCTCTTAAGGTCTTTTCCCAGGTTCAAGAAGCTTGGCATTTCCACAACGGGGTCCTGTCTAACTCCCTGGAAACCAAGAGAACCTGTAGACTCCTCTACCAGTGAGGTTGGTGCTACCACGGATCCAGCCGGTCACTTTAAAGACTGTTTACGTTTACACTGCGCAGATTATGCCCCGACCCCAGCCGGTCCCTTTAAAACTGTTTCTGTTGCTGCTGCGCAGTCTCTTGAAAGTTGCCATACGGCATGCTGCTCTAACCTGTCCAAGCAGGGCTACCTCTGGTTCCTCATCCGCTGTGGGACGCGAGTGCTGCTCAGGTTCCCCAGTATCACCGGATCAATGCAGGAGGAGCGTGTGAGAGACTTTATCTATGCCGGCGATCCACCCTCACCGATCAGCCGGTGGCTTCTTCTAGCCCTCCTGCTTCCAACCCTCTGGACATTCTTGCATAAGCGAGCTCTTTTGAACTGTTTTTGTTGAATTTGAACTGCTCTATCGCATTAAAGCCTTGCGAATGGATCGTATGTCTTCTCTCGAGTCTGATTCCCTACACCCGCTTTTGTGCACACGCACACTTTCACTCCACAATCTACGCAGAGTTTTATAAATGAGGCCCCTGGTCTGAGGGGACTGTCTCAGAATTTCAGGACATTCATGACAAATCTGGATGCTCGTACTCCAAAGCTTCTGGACCCTTGAAAGGAAAAGGAGGCTCTGCAGTAACAAAGGTTTGACCCCTTTTGGATTCGATGGCAAAGGTATGCTTGCATAAAGAGCTTGTATATTTTAACTGTTATTGTTCAAAGGCACCATGGTGAGGACTGCCCACCACTCAGCTGTGCTTGTGTGAGTGCGAGTGAGACCAGAGATCTATTTCTCATGTGTGCTAAAGAAGATCTGTGTGAAGAAGATCCACTCAAAAACTATCAGGCAAGTTTAAATATATATATATGAACAGATATGGGATATCTAGGGGAAGGTTATGGGATAGTTAATTGCAAATTGATTATGCAACCCCATTTCCAAAACACTGTGATAAATGGGCATAAGTCAGAATGCAATTATGTGCAAATCATTTAAACTCTATATTTAATAAAATTAACACAGACGTGTCAGTTGAGATTTTTTTATATGCATATTTTGAACCTGAACATTTGAATTTAAATACATTCCAAAAACGTTCAGGTAGCACTGCATGAAAAACAGGCACAGTTCTGATTATGGAAATGACTGAATGGACTCAAGAACACTTTATAAAACCAATGTCTGTGAAAACAGTTTGTCACAGCATCCAGACATACAAGATAAAACCAAATATTAAAAAGATCCAGAAACACCACAATTTTCCTTAAATTAAAATTAAACTTACTTAAAAAACAATTACAGAAAGTTGCAAAACATGATAAAGAGCTCAGTGAGTGTATGGGGGACTGATTTTCTTTATGAGTAATTGCTTTAATGATTTAATTAAAACAAACCAGACGTTCTGTATCACTGCAGATCCCCCAAGCAGAGATCACTGAGCTGTAAAGGGTTAATATAACCTGAAACTGTGCTTTATCTCAGGAAGTTCAACTTCAGACCAATAATGCAACCGGAACTCTCCCACACACAGAAGTGAAAGTCACTATGTTAACTTGTCCGACAAGGGTCTTCAAGATCTACCAAGCAGCTCGTCTCAGTTCACTGTAGATCTACACAACAGAGGAGTTACTCTAGAGGGAGGTTGAAGATACCTGTGTTTAAATTACTCTGCTATTGTGAGGAGAACAGTGAAGGAGCCCAATGAGGAGTCTCAAAGTCACCATCTTCCTCCTCCTCTCAGGTCAGTAGGTTATTCATCTGCTCTTCATACTCAGTAAGAAAGTACATATGACTGTAGATTCTATTAATAACTAAACAGTGAGATATTGTAATGATGAACGTTACTGAGAAAGTTACTGTGATTGTTGTCTCTGTTGTAGAAGTTGTGAACTGTATGATACATGACGAGATCAGAGAAACAGGAACAGAGGGCAGCAGCGCCGTCATCACATGTTCTTATACTTCAGGATATGAAGGTTATTTTAAGTATTTCTGTAAGGGAACCTATAAATACTGTAAGACTCTAATAAAAACAAATGGGAAGGACGAGTGGACACATGAAGGAAGAGTCTCTCTGCATGACATCATTGAAAAAAGGAATATAGTAGTGAACATCACTGACCTCAGGATGGAGGACGCAGGACCATACGGCTGTGGAATCGAGAAATTTGGACAAGATCCTTTTACTCATGTCCATCTGAGAGTAGTTCAGGGTGTGTACTGTTTAAATACTCCTCTCAGTATATGTTCTGTGTTCACTGTGACAGTAATGAAGAGCTGAACTGTCTGATTTCTCTACATCAGCTCCGAAACCACGACTACCACCAACAACAACCCAGTCAACCACAACTGCTGCCTCACTTCACTTCCAGACACAGAAAGGTGAGCTGTTCCTCAAATATGTTCTTAGACTTCACAGTGTTTTACCACCAATAACACACAATGACTCACACTTCCTCTACAGTACTGACTTACTGCTGTTTCTCTTGTTGTTATGGTTGTTAAGTCACTGACTCTCTTTCCATCACTGACTTTTCTTCTATCACTGATTCTCCCTCTATCATTAACTCTCTCTATGACTGACTCCCTCCAGCACTGATTATTTCTATCACTGAATCTGCCTCTATTACTGACTATCCCTCCATCACTGACTCTAGCACTGACTCTACCTCTATCACTGACTCTACTTTATCACAGACTCTTCCTTTATCATTGACTTTCCCTCTATCACTGGCTCTCCCACTATCACTGACTCTCCCTTTATCACTGACTATCCCTTTATCACTGACTATCCCTTTATCACTGACTCCCTCTCTATCATTGAATCTCTCTAGCAATGACTCCCCTCCTATCACTGACGCTCCCTCTACCACTGACTCTGCCCATCACTGACACTCTCTTCATCACTGACTTTCTCTTTATCACTGAATCCCTCTTTATTACTGACTCCCCCTCTATCATTGAATCTCCCTCCATTATTGACTCCCCCTGTATCATTGACTCTCCCACCATCACTGACTCTCTCTATCACTGACTCTACCTCTATCACTGACTTTGTTTATCACTGATTCTTCCTCTATCACTAACTCTTCCTCCAGCACTGACTCTCTCTATCACTGAGTCACCCTCCATCACTGACTCTCCTTCTCTCAGTGACTCCTTCTCTCCCTCTATGACTGACTCTGTCTGATCCACTCATACCGGCACAACACACACTAACACACCACCACTACGTCATTGTCACTGCAGTGCTGAGAATGACCTTCCACCCAACTAATACCTGCTCTGTGGTGGTCCTGTAGGGGTCCTGATCATTAAATAACAGAGTAATAAAGTATACAGAGAATCAGATGAACTACAGTCTGTAAGTGGAGCTCCTGTATGGTCAGTGGAGCTGATACAGTGGACAGTGAGTGGAGATATAAGGAGGGAGCTTTATTGTTATGGCTGATCAGTGTACATAACGTCAGAATTTAGTTTCTTGTCTTTTATAGATCCTCCAAAAAGCATCTCAGTGTCTATCAGTCCCTCTGGTGAAATAGTGGAGGGCAGTTCAGTGACTCTGACCTGCAGCAGTGATGCAAACCCACCTGTGAAGATCTACACCTGGTTTAAGGGATCAACACCAGCAGGAACAGGAAACACCTACAGCATGCCTAACATCAGATCTGAGAACAGTGGAGAATATACATGTCAGAGTCGTAATGAACTTGGAGAGAGAAGATCCACTGCTGTGAAGATAAAGGTTCTGTGTAAGTGAATAATTTGATGTTGAATTATAAACTATCAACATCCTCAACTTAATCTCAAACATAATCTCACATTTCATTAAATCTGCTGTAGATCCTCCAAAGAGCATCTTTGTGTCCATCAGTCCCTCTGGTGAAGTAGTGGAGGGCAGTTCAGTGAATCTGACCTGCAACAGTGATGCAAACCCACCTGTGAAGAACTACACCTGGTTTAAAGAAGGTGGAACCTCACCTGTAGGATCTGGACACAGTTACAGCATCATCAGCATCACTGCTGAAGACACTGGACTTTATTACTGTGTAGCTCAGAATGAACATGGAGCTCAGAATGGAAGTGTGATGGTCACTGTTGAGAGTAGGTGGTCAGTAATAATAGAAATACTGTATTTCAGGCTCCACTTTTAAAATAATGAGAGATTAAAGTGATTATAAATGATCTTCTGTTCTGCAGCTCAGAGTTGGTCTGCAGTTTGGATTGCAGTTGGAGGAGGAAGTTCCCTCCTTCTGCTTCTTACAGGCTTCATCTGCATCTGCAGGTCAGTAACATGTAGTTACTCTCTTCCTACAGTCTGACTGAGTCACTTGTTCTGGGTTATTATTGATGAACAGATCTTTCTTTCTTCTGCAGGATCTCCAGGAGGAACAGATGTTCAGATAAACAAGATAATAAGGCGAGAAATCCAGTGTTGTGGTCGTATTTTAACTACATGTGTTTCAGTGTAAATGCTGAATTACACATTGTTATAAAAAGACTGTTTCACTGTATGTACCTGTCATTACTGGGTTTCTAAGGTGTTTCATGTCTCTCAGTAACAAGAAACATAATTAATCACTGTTGATCTTCAGATAAGCTACATATTTTAAACACAATGTGTAAATACAGTGTAATTTAAATGTAATAGCTCTTTTCTGATCAGAGCTCTGCTGCTGCACTTTGATGGACTGACTGACTAAATAAGGCTGTTAAATTAAAGTACAGCTATAAAATGATCTTTTACTGTTGCAGTGTTTTCTTACCACCCAGCCCCGTGTACCGTGGAGATATCTGAGATATATACCTGCTTTGTAATGCTTTAATCTTTTAGATTTAGTGTGAAACAGAGAGGTTCTGTAACAAGAAGCTGCTCATAAATATATTTTTAATGTAAAGTACAAACTAACTTCCTCCTAAGAATCTTCCCCTATAAACCGTATGTGTTGAGGTTTAGCAGAAATAACCTCCATATTCTGATCATGTAACTGATCTCAGTTTAGTAGAGTTAATGTAGTTACACTGTTCACTGTAAACACATCACTGTACAATAAAGTGCTGCACTAAACTTCTCCTCTAGATGGCAGTGTAGGACTAAGTGTTGTAGGATGGAGCTGTGAGGGGGTGAGAGTGCTGTCCAAGGTGCTCTTCTGAGCTGCTTACCTTTTATCTTCACTCAGTACATCATGATCAAGATGATCATCTTCATTCAGATAAAGTTCTTACAGTAAACTAATTAAACTAGTGATGATTAATAAACTCCTTCAGTTTAATCTCTACACCTTCTCTAACCATCCTCTGTACAGAACACTGACCCTAATGCTGAGGACCCCACCTACACAGCTCTTCAGTCCACAGCCAGGTCCTCTGATGATGTTTACCAAACACTTGCAGTAAGTGTCTCTTCACAAATCCTCCCTCTGGATCTGTAAAGAATTCCTAACTCGGAAAACTAAATGGAGTTCTTCATTTCTCCTCCTCTGCTTCATTCTCTTCTTCCCTCACACAGGCTATTCAGTCCAGTTCTCCTGACCTCATGTACACAGCTCTGGACCCTCAGTCCCTCAGTTCTCCTGAGTACGACACTCTAGCAGTGAGTTCCTCACATTAAACTGTGATACTCAGTAACAGAGAAGCTGATAAACTCCATATACAGTGTATTCACTTTAGATCCAGTCATTATGATCCAGTGTGAGTGAAGATGCTGGATTAGGACTAAGATTAAGGAGCTTGTATGGAACTGTGATGGTGGATGTTTGTTCTGAGCTGATCTGTTTCTTTGTTTTTCATATTTTTCTACAGAAAAATTCATTTTAGTGCTTTTTTGTTTTTAAAGATACATAAGAGTCTCATATCTTATCAGTGTTTCTTAATTTCTGTAAATCCAAATATCTGCTAAAATATCTTTTCTTACTGTGTAAATATAAACATGAGTGTATGATTTACTGCAGAAGCTCTTTTCTCTATGAAGAGGATGAAATGCTAAGAGCTGAAATCATTCTGATAGAAATGTTGTGTATCAGCTCTTATACTCAGTATGTTAAGCTCAGTGTGAAGCAGCTGTTAGTGATCTGCTCTGTGTTCTCACCACATTCACATGCTGGGTGGAGCTCTGTACTTCTGTATGTTTATTCTACATTTCTCTTTAATAAAAGATATAAAATATACAGTCTTGAAAAATGGTTTTCTATATTTTCTATGTTTCTTCATAAATATGACATAAAACATTTTCATACTGGAACCGTCCTGCTATGCCAAGCTTGGACACCAGAGGGAGACTCTACTAATGAAAAGGTCTCACACCTCTCTTTGTTCAGTTTTGAATCTGTGCTTTCACACAGCCTTGTTATCAAGCCAGTATCTGGAAACTCTTTGTCTTGAGTATCTAACTTTTTATCCTCTTGAGTATTGACACTCAGTCTCTTCTTAGTCTTGCTCTAGTGAGAGTATATTTTATTGATACTGTCCTTAAACTAGATAACCGAATAAGGGAGAACTGGAGGGATTGTGAGGGCATGCACACATAAAGCAAACCCCCTACCGGAATATAGGAATCTCCAATCACTTCCTATTCCTTTCTAGCCAACTAAGGAGCCCATGCAGTTGAAGCACACCCAGCATGCCAGGAAAAAGACTCTTGTATCCAGGAGTGTAAGTGCCCAATTTCACCACCATGGTTCTCAGGTGAGATAAGACCTGATTAAAAGTATCCAGAGCTCCAGGGAACGCTGCCCCTACTTCACCTGCATGTTCCAGTGTTTCTTCTTGGTTCAGGTGTAGTGTAATTTTCCATATACATTTTTATATTCATACATTTTCTATATACAGATCAAGCTGCATAGGATGTATTAAGTGCAAAGTTCATTTTCTGCTTTGCGTGCAAAGAGAATGGTTTGCAGAAAGTTAGGTGTCAGAGGTTAATGTATGGTAGGTCTGGGAAACATCTGGCTTGTATTAACAAACCTTACTTCTGCACCAAATATGGTAAGGCATTTGCACCATATGTCTGGGGGTCCCGAATAATGTATATAAGCCCGACACTCAACACACACACTTTAGAGCGTCTTCAGATCAGAAGAAGAGAAGGCCTCTCTCTGGCATCAGGAGATTGGACGTCGGATGTCAGATAAGATGCTATACTTTTTTGTATAATAAATTCATTTACAACTAAGTTGGTATCTGCAGAGTTTTTCTTTAAGCTATCAACAGCGCGTCGTCACAGAAGAAGAATAAACATCATTTTTTGGCGTCACGAAGACACGGACGTGTTGTGGCCTCGGTCCGCGGAAGCCTTCAGCGTTTCACGCCGAGCCGGCAGATCTGGTGAGCATCCTCTCTCCTTGTGTGCTGGTTGCGTGTATGCGTAGGTTAATCTGGGCCACACCGTATCAGACCTGTTGCAGGAGTGGATATTGCGAGTGTTGTTGATGCTTTAAAGTTTTTCTCTGCTCTAAATTTTATTGTGATCACAATAAAAAGGGGGAATGAATAAGGAAATAAGGAAATGTTGAAGTATTGGAACTGCAGTATTAAAGCTTAATTAGTAACGCTGTAAGTGATGTTTAATGTCGTCGTGCAAGAGTGGGGTAGAACAGGCCTTTATCTCTATTCCGCCGGTAAGTCAGGGACTTATTCTCACTAGCGTGAACGTAGCTTTGGGGAAAGTGTTAAGGTTACAATGAAAAAGAGTTGAGAAATAAAGAGTAGTAGTTAAAGAGAAGTTGTTAAAGAAGTTAGAAAAAAGTGAAGAAAAATGACGTCATAGAAATAGGAATGGTGAAGGAATAAATAAAGAATAAGATTGAGAATGAAGAGAAATACGTGACTGCGCAGCATAACGAGAAATAGGATATAAAGTGAAAAAGAGAATTAAAAGTGAAGAGAATATAGAGTAATACAGGAAAAAAAGGAAATAAAAGAGAAAAGTGTTATGGTGACAAAGAGAAATGGACAAAGAAGCATGCTAAGTGGAGTTTATAGTGGGATTAATGTTAATTGGTTTTTGAAGGACGCAAAATTTTGGTGGATCTGTCCTTCTGCAGCTGCTCTGTCGTTCTGAAAAAGGGGGGTGCCTTTCCTCTGTGGGTGAGGGTCTTTCTCCCTCCCCTTGTGTTTTTATGTTTTTGTGGGCTTTAGGGGACTCCTCCTCCCTCTCTCCCTCTCTCTCTCCCCCTCCCTATTTTTCTTAGCTCTTTCTGTGTGCCGGCGGTGTGTGTGTCTGTGTGTGTTTGTCTGTCTTGATTGATGTTTTTTAAGCATAGAGCTGGTCTCTTTGTGAGGACAAAGAAAAAGAGGGAATAGGCGATTTAGTATCTTATAAGTTTGTAACTGTTTTAGTAAATAGTAATAAATACAATATATAATAACACACAACATATAATATATATCTATATATATATGCGATTTTCTTATGAGCTTACCAAATTCTGTAACAATATGAGCCTTTTTGGGGGACTTTGATAGCTCTAATTGGTTAAAATTTATGAGCCCCTATAAAAAAAAGACGTTTGTGATTTTGAAGAGAAGGGATCAGTGAGGATGTTTGGTGTGCATTGGAATGGGTGAAGAAGTTGTTTATAAGGTGTGCTGGGTGCTGATGAAGTAAAATAAATTGAAATCTTTTTGTTGTTGATGTTTTTGAAAAGATTGATTTCAGTGCTGATAATTGAGCAAATCTTTTTGAAGTGTGGATGGTAAAAGGCTGATCTGTTTTTTTCTCCTCCTCCTGACTGACTTCGACTGTGAGTGAAAAAAAAAAGCGGACCGGAGTGTTGAAAAGGAGGGGCTGCGGTTCTGTGCTCGGAAAGGAGCTGACGTCACTGAATCAGGTGCCATTATCCACAAACTCTTTCAGTAAACATGTATTATACATATATGTATATGTATACTTTTTTTAGTTAGTATTATTGATACACATTTAATCTGTTTTTACTTATTGGGCTATTATGAGAATGTTTTACTCAGCATACTAGATGTGTATGTGTAGTTACACACAGAAGAAGCTTGGCAACGGATTGATCAGTCAATGCATTTAATTAAATAGGGCAATATATGCATTGGTTTAAATTTTGTTAGAATTTACAAATGTGAGTTTCATTGTTGTGCATGGTTTATTTTGGTCCTAGTGCGTGAATTGTTATTATATTCATGCGGTTTAATTCTTTTGGAGTTGGCAAATTGATTTTGTTCATTCATTAATTTTATTTTAGTTTACAATAAGGAAATATAAGTAAATCACTACAATGTCAAAAAAGGACATTAAGTCTTCGAAAGTAATTACTCCAGTTGATGTGGTACAGAGGAATAATCCTTTAATTAAAGGTATCGCAAAGATATCAGAAAAGTGGCATAAGCGTTGGCCAGAGATTGACCAACCATGGCCAATGGAGGGAACACTTAATCCAGATGTGATTAAGACAATGCAGGTGCTTGTGTCCACATATAAAGCAGATCAGAAAAAGGGGAAAAGAGGAGTGAAAAGGAAAGAGAAGAGACAGATGGAACTTGGTATTCTTGAGTTATTTGAAAAGGAGGGACAAAAATTGATTAACGCAGCGAAAAGTAAGAGAGACAGAGCTGTAGTAGAAATAGGAAAAAATGCAAGAGAAACAGAAAAGTTAATGGCAGACATTAGTGCACCATTCTCACACATGGATGGAGTGAAGAAACCCCCACCTTATGAGAAGGAAGTGAAGTTTGAAGAAGTTTATCCTCAGCTCCCAGTGATCAGCCAGGAGGGTGATTATCAAATCAGAGATGAAGATGATCGAATAATAGAGCGAGGCCAAGCGGAAACAACTATAAAGATGTATCCAAGCTCTAAAAGCAAGAAGAAAATGACACATCTGGAAACTAAGGGTGAATGGAGAATGAGGAAGATGGAATCTGCTGATGATGATCGAAGTGATTTGGTGGAGATCATGGGAGGATATGATCCTGAAGTCAGGCGAATGCTGGAAAGAGCAGAAAAGAGGGGAGATAAATCATGGAGGCAAGAAGAAGATGATTCAGGAGATGATGGTTCTGATGAGAGTGAATATGGAGACAGTGATGAAGATTTGGAAAGAGATGTTTTGTCTTCAAGAGGGTTTTTTCCGACGACATCTAGTACTAGAATAAAAGACGATAAAAGGAGGGCCTTAGAAGAGGTTGAAAGAAGTATAGATCAATGCCTTTCGTACTTGGATAAATCCTCCAGTTCAGAAAGCCAAAAAGCATTGGAGAAGCAATTAAGGGAGTTGCAGTTACAGAAGAAAGAGCTTCGGAAAGAAGATTCCCAAAAATCAGGTATGAGATATCTACTACGTTCCAGAAAAGGGAAGTCACACAAGAAGATGTGTCCAGTTATCGTCCGAGGACAGAGTTTGGAGTACAAGCCTTGGCAGAATACAGATATGTCAGACATACTTGAGAAGTTACCTACTCTCCAGGATGGAGCGCATCCTTGGATTTCGAAGTTGGATGAGATTATGGTTGGAACACAGCCTGCCATGGGAGACATCAAAAGACTTTTGGCTAATCTCCTTGGAGTTCCAGCAATGGAGGAGATTCTACAGAAATCGGGACTTAATCGATATGTGGGGACAGCTGTGAATGATCCAGAGCTGTTTTCTGCTTATAGAGGTCGAGTGTGGAGAGCACTGAGAGATACATTTCCAACAAATGTACATCCTGATAACATTCTGATTGAACCACTAGGACAGGACGAAAATCCAAGAGCGTATGTGTCGAGAGCTCATCAAGTGTGGAGAAATGTTACAGGAAATGATCCAGATTTGAATCAAATGGAGCAGTCAATCCTGCGAGCTAAAATACAGAAGGGGCTGCCTCTTCCAGTGAGGAGTAAACTGGCAGAAGTGGTTGGTCTTGGAAGCATGGCAAAGAGTGTTTATACGGATCACATAGCCCATCAAGTGGAGCTATATAGGAAGAAGGAACATGATCAGAAGGAACAGGACCAAGATACCCTCAGAAAACTGAACCAAATACAACTGGTGGACAACAAGAAGAAGGAGAAGAAACAGGCTCTGGTCATACAGAGTCAGCCTCTGTTGGGTCAATCATCATCACAACCACAGCAGAATCAGATTCAGCCCCAAGTGATACAGCCATCATCTGTGGTACCAGTTGTTTCCTGTCCACAGCCAGTGTTTGGCCAAATGCGGACTTGGAGAGGAAGATGTCGAGGATATTTAGGAAAAGGAAGAGGAGGAAGGTTTATTCCGAATGTTCAACAGTCTTCAGAAGTGTGCTATAATTGTGGACTTTGTTGACATGATAAAACCAGTTGACGGGAAGAGATATATGTTAGTAGTAATTGATAGATTTTCCCAGGTGGCCTGAGGCGTGTGCAACTAAGCATAAGGATGCTCAATCAGTTGCCAAGTTTTTGTGTAGAGAGGTTATAAGCAGGTGGGGACTTCCAGATCGGATATCCTCAGATAATGGGAAAGAGTTTGTGGATAAGACGGTGAAATTGATCTTGCAAAAACTGGGCATTAAACAGCGCCTAGGTGCAGTTTATCATCCACAGAGTCAGGGAATCTGTGAAAAAATGAATGGTGTCTTGAAAAATCGCATTCTTAAGATCTGTCAGCACACGGGTTTAAATTGGATAGCAGCACTTCCATTGGCATTAATGGTGTGTCGCTCAAGTGAGCTGCGTGATTTACATATGACGCCTCATGAGTTGATTACGGGAAGGCGAATGCCAACACCTTGTTTGCGTGTAAGTGGAAAGGGTCCAAGCTTAGGCCTTTTGGAAGACGAGATGAGAGCGTACATTACATATATGGCTAATTTGCATAAAAGAATATCTACGTACGTTTCTGACAGGCAGAGAAAAGAGGAGCAGCAGCAGCAGCTTGAGGAGCAAAAGAGGAGCACAGTGCAACCAGGAGACAAGGTGTTTGTGAAAGTATTTAGAAGGAAATGGTATAACGAACGCCGTGAGGAACCTGTGGTATCAGCAGTTGACTCATTCTGTAAGATCAGTTAGGAAACTGAATTGCCCATGCGTGGTGAAAGTTCCAACCCCAAGCACATGGCCTTCGGTTTTAGAGACGGTACCAGAGCCGTTGCTTGCTAAATGTCAGTCTTATGTATTGTCGTGGTTGTTATATCAGCAAAAATCAGCAGAAGATGCGTGGATGGCTTTGTCAGTGCATCTGTTCAGACCTAAGCATAATTGTTCTTGGTTAAGAGAGTTACCGTATGTGAATCTACTTGACCAGCATGACAATATGATAAAAGCGATTCCTGAGGCACTGGAAGTGAAATCCGTGGCGGCCCAAGATTGTTTTTGTTCAAAGGATGGTCGTGAGGGGCCTGGAGTGTTTATGGGAATATCAGATTGTGACAACTATATGATGAATTTGGGTGAGTCTAAATCTAAGACTATGGATCAATTGCATAGAGTGTCTTTTCAGATACCACATCGTAAGCAGAATAGAGTGTTGATGGTGCGACATCAAAATATTCCTGGAAATGTAACTATAGGCAATTTCAAGGATATTTGGTGGGTTTGTGGTGATAAGGCATATATATTTCTACCATATGGATGGACAGGATGTTGTTACATGGCAACATTGAAGCTTCCATATGAGGTTTTTACTATTCAGAAAGGAGAGGTTCCTGATGAGGTTCAGTCTAATGTTGTTTCTGGTAGTAGGAGGAAAAGAGAAATGGCACAATTTCACAAATTGGAGTCTTATCATTGGAGAATAAGTTTAGGAGAGAAATGGGGTATAGGATTATTTCCATGGTATGGTGTGACGTTTTTGGCAGATCACATTGATAATATTACTTATACTCTACAAGGTTTTGCAAATGAGACTATAAAAGGGTTTGAATATTTGACAAATACTCAGAAGAGTCATAGACTGACATTGTTGAAACATGACATGGCTCTTGATTATCTTTTGGCTAAGCAAGGTGGTTTGTGTATGGCTTTGAATTTGACAGGAGATGCCTGTTATACTTTGGTTCCTGATAGTACTGATAATATGACGAGTGTTATAGATGCATTGAAGCATATAAGGGATGCGTTTGGTCCTTCGGAAGGAGCCGGATGGTCTGCAAATGCTTGGTTACAGGAGAAATTTGGACCGTTGGGAGCAATGTTGGCTCAGGTTATGATAGCGGCTCTTATATCTTTGTGTTTGATGTTCTGTTTTTGTACGTTGTTGCTGACTTGTGCGAAAGCTATGTTGTTGAGATGGATTGGAGTTGTGACGCCTGGTAATCAAGTTCAGATGCCGTTACTACGAAGGACTGACAGTGACGATGATGAGGAAGTGAGGTTAGAGTGTGAATTGGTGGAGAAATATCCATTTTGAATATCTTTTATTATTATACTCTCAGCATTTATTTTGGTTATTATTAGATTATTGGATTGTTTAGTAGTCTTTTATTATGTTGTAGTGCATTTGAAGGGGGAAATAGAAGAGGTGATTTATAACTTAGGATAATGGGAAAGTATGATACTGTTAGTTTACAGTTAACTATGAGGTGATAATCTATAATGGATGTCTTAACTTGCATCTGTTGTTTTTGCAAAAGATACTGGTTGGCGGTGTTTTTCTTTCTTTTTAGGACACCACTAGAAGATTATTCAAGAGGTGGTTGGATTTTCAGATGATCCAACCATGGACAATAAGAATGGACTGGAGACTGTTATGAGGACAGGGTGCTAACAAGCCCGGAGTCAACACATGATTGATGTTACATGAGGAGTCGCCGCTGCTGAGGAGCTGCAGAGTGTTATGTTTTTGAAAGTTATACTGTGTAGTATTGGGTTTTGTTTAACATCTTGTATTATTTAGTGTTTGAGCTTTACTGCAAGTGTTTTGTCTAAACATAGAATACTTCTTTTGGTTTTAATCGATTGAAACATGAAGGTTTTGATATGGGGGCAAGTACATTGAAGCCTCAGATGTTTTTTTTCTTTTTCGATGTTGAGGGATATAGGTGTTAGGCAGGGACAGGTCCATTGGAGGGTCCGATGGGTCGACCAGCCTGAATTTGGACGTTGTTTTTTATTTTCTGAGGTTTCCATATGTATTTGTTGAGTCATATTCTCATATGAATTGTTGTAATTCTTCTTTTAAAAATTGGATTTGGAGTACTTTTTTGTGGTCGCCTAGGGCAGAGGGACCGTGAGAGAATTTCCTGTCTTGTTGGATTGAGGGATATTTTCAGGAGAGATAGCTGCCTGACAGGTTTTCGCTCTCACACTCCATTAAATTATGTGATATGAGGAATGTTCTTTTGCTATGCTTGTGAACGTGTGTCAAGGCTCTTACAAGCCTTGAAGGAGGGATATGTAGTGTAATTTTCCATATACATTTTTATATTCATACATTTTCTATATACAGATCAAGCTGCATAGGATGTATTAAGTGCAAAGTTCATTTTCTGCTTTGCGTGCAAAGAGAATGGTTTGCAGAAAGTTAGGTGTCAGAGGTTAATGTATGGTAGGTCTGGGAAACATCTGGCTTGTATTAACAAACCTTACTTCTGCACCAAATATGGTAAGGCATTTGCACCATATGTCTGGGGGTCCCGAATAATGTATATAAGCCCGACACTCAACACACACACTTTAGAGCGTCTTCAGATCAGAAGAAGAGAAGGCCTCTCTCTGGCATCAGGAGATTGGACGTCGGATGTCAGATAAGATGCTATACTTTTTTGTATAATAAATTCATTTACAACTAAGTTGGTATCTGCAGAGTTTTTCTTTAAGCTATCAACAGCGCGTCGTCACAGAAGAAGAATAAACATCACAGGGCTGATTAACAAACAGACCCAGCCCTTCACCCTGCTACATGTCCTTGGACCAAGTTGCCTGTGTGATCTTGTGTGAACATGGTGATCTTGGCCTTGGTCAACTGATTTTCCAAGGCCTGGAAATTAGTCTCAGTACCTAAAGTCCCCCTTGGCCAAAGAGGTGGCCATGTTGCTACTGCAGCATGTGATTAGGGTGAACCAAAACCTTGAGCATACCCTCAAGCTTCTTTTTCTGAACACCTGCTCAGGGCAGAGTATGGGCCACAGTACTGTATGGCATTCTTCTCTGTGCATGTACACTTTGGAGTGACCATGTCCTCCACTCATGTTCCCTGAGCAGGAATCTGAGACTGGGGTACCTGCAGCTCGAGTCTTGGTCAACCAATATTGGTGGGTCTGGTTAAAGCTGCAAGGTGATGCAGAAATCCTATACTTCAAAAATGACCTGGGCCCCCGTCTCACTGGAGTAGCAGGTCTAGTTCAGTTATTGTCTCATTACACCTCAGAATCTTTTCTCCTTATGTTGCCAGAATTCTTTACATGCCTATTAGCAAACGCCAGAGTGACGGCCAATCTTGGCATTGGCTTCTGTCTTACTACTCTAGTCCACCCAGCAAGTTTTTCCATTTCAACACAGAATTTTTGGAGCTCTGGATTCTTTCTTACCTCCCTGATCATTCGCGAATGGCATGCTTGGCCAAACAGCAAGCTTTAGGAGGGTTTAAGGTTGTGGCCAATGTGGGCCCTTAGAGACCCAGCTGTGTGAATTTCCAGACTATTTCCAGCCAGTTTCAGTTCATTGTATCACCTGGAACAGTTTTGGGGGTGAATCTGAAGGACATATGTGTATCTGACTCAAAAAAAAATATGTGTATCTGAGTTCAAAAACATCATAAATAAAACAAGCAAGATGAACGTGATCACAATTTGGAGTGCCACAGCAAAAGATCTGAAAACGTTAGCGAAAAACAAAGATTTAACACTTTTTGACTGTTTGATAAATATTTTGAAAATCCATAAAAAAATCCATTTCTTGGGACAGTTCATTTCTCACTGCAGCTAAGAAGGTCACATGCATCCTGTAACAGGAAACAGCATTTTAACCAGCCTGGGCAGTTTTATTAAGCTCAGCAGTTTACAGTTGAAGTTGTTAACTACGCCAAGCAGATCATCTCAGTTCTGTCTCTGTTCTCACCATTTATCTCTTGGACGTTGGAGACGAGCCTCGTTACTGAATGGTAAGATATTTTCTTAAATTCAGAATCTTTTTAGTAGTTTATGAGAAACATACAGTACATATTTGGGTAAATGTGTTTCTATTTTACTGACTGAGGAACAATATGATATGTGTTAAATCTACACTGTGTAGAAATAAAATCTCCATTTGAAGAAGCTGCTCCATGTAGCCTAATATAGATCTTACAGTGTAAATAACCTGCTGATCATAAATTCTCAGAAATAAACAAAATCTCTTTACCAGCGTCTTTATCATATAATACATTCTTCACAGTCAGGTTACCAGAACATACAGTTCTAGATAAAAATCAGAGCTGATTAAATAAAACACAGACGTTGTTCTAGTATCAGCGTTCTGTTTATCTTCTTAATGAAATTAGAAGAAGATTCTGGAAACACTGTGTTTAATAATGACATGAAGTAAAACTGTCCTACAGGCTGCTGTGATGAGAACATTCAGAATGGCTCCTCCTCTTCCTCTGATCTTTCTGCTCATAATTGTTGGTGAGTCAGTGTTTGTTGTGGTGTGTGGTTTCTCTCAGAATCAGCTCAGTGTTGTAGAGTATCTGCTGGAGTTGTAAAGGAGAGAAGTGAAGCTGTAAGCTACAGTAACTCTGACTGTCTTATGGGCTCCAGACTCTGTAATCAGATTTTTCATGAATCATATGTTTCAGGAGCTTTTGGAACAAATATAAAGATGTCAAAATTTAAATTTTTCCTCTCATTTATTTTCAGACAAACAGACAAATTAACTATAGAACATTAACCAACTGTATTAAACACACACACACGCGCACACACACACATATATATATATATATGGGGCAGTATAAGTATGAACAGTATTCACACACAGACACTGTGTTTAGCAGGCTGTTGATGGCCCTTTACGCTCGAGCTGAGGAAAAGACTTTCACTTATAGCGGTGAGTCGACTCTCTGTCTGCTCAGATCGGGAGTTGGTTTAGCGATTCTATTTTTGGTAGAAAATAAAGTTTCCTACTCGGGATTTTAGCTTATAAAGTCAACTTTGCCTTAGCGTTCTCACTCAAACTCCTACGGTATATATTTATCTTTATCGATTACGGAATTACGTCGATTAGCATAACGTGCATCGATGCGTTGATAAGGTGGCCGCTCCTACTAAAAGCATGGATTTATCCGGAGCGCAAGCTGCAGCTACAAACATTCGCTTGCATGCATCTAAAGTTGTAGGAGTGTTTCACACAGAAACACAACAGTGTGGTGCTCTGTCAGCTCTGCACAGTGGAGATGATCACAACAGTACAACTGCTATACACGAGACCTTGAAGCTCAAGCATCCCGTAGAGCTTCATCAACACAGCAGCAGGACAGCACCTGTTTACCTGTTTCTCTTATTTTAGCAGATTATTTATAGATTATTAACACGTGTATCATGTTTCTTTCAGTAGTAGTTTAACGTTTTCAGTTATTTTCTCTTATTTTATTCTCTCTGCTCGACTGTGGCGCCTGCAGTAACCAGATTACTAGCACGTAGGTTAAACTGCCGCTATGTCTACACTCTGCGCTGTGTCTTCAACCAAACACGAAATGGCTGGAACTCTAGTTCAGCCACCTGATTGGTTTGGGGACAGCGCTATTCTCATTCTCATTGGATGTTTGTGTTGTCTCTCAACACAATGGATGGAACTTAATTCCATCGACTTTCTAACGACTACGTCTTATAGTTCTATTGAGGAAAAGTTATTTCGCGATAATTATCGTTATCGCTTTATCATCCGGCCCTAGTTCAGTGTAATCTTATTCATGACTGATCAGAATATTCATGTAGTTTTATCATCACTTATTTTATTAATCTGTTCTAATGATGTTCAGCTTCTGTTCTGATTTAATAGAAGTTTACGTAACAAATTATTTTCTGTTCATGATAAACATTTAACTTATTTTTTATGAGTACATCTAAATCCAATCCTAATATCCATAAAAGTATAACCTTGTAATTTTATTGGCCATACAGATATTATTAAATGTTTATTAATAATTTTTAGTTATTATTATATATTAGAGTACTGATATGTATTTAAATAATGTCCATTATTGTAAACAGCAAGAGTGAAAATACAGAGGATGTATAGAACTTTGGACACACCCTGTCATTCAAAGAGTTTTTTTATTTTCATGACTATGAAAATTGTAGATTCACACTGAAGGCATCAAAGCTATGAATTAACACATGTGGAATTATATACTTAACAAAAAAGTGTGAAACAACTAAAAATATATCTTATATTCTAGGTTCTTCAAAGTAGCCACCCTTTGCTTTGATTACTGCTTCGCACACTCTTGGCATTCTCTTGATGAGCTTAGAAATTGTTCATAGGAAGAGTTTCAGTTTGGTTATCTGGGCTTCCAACGAGATATGAGGATTCAAGAGTTCCAGGATCCATTTTGTTCTTTTCTTTGATGTTGAAGGTTCTCAAAAGATTTCATCAACACCAAAGTTCAAAGGCATCTAGATTTTTCTGGTCTCGCTTGTTTATTGTCCAGCTTTCACATCCATAAGTCCCACTAGTAGGATCACAGTTTGGACAGTTTCACTCTTTGTTTGCATGTGAAGATCTTTTCAGGCTTCTTCTTTCTTGTTCTACTGATCTGAGCGGAAAAACTCTGTCCACCAGTTCCACATCTTCTCCATCACATAGAATCACATGAACATCTGCTTCATTCCTGTTCTCAAGGCCATCTTGTCCAACTGTCTATCATTCCTGCTCCCAGCATTGGCATTCCAGTCATGGGTCACTAGCAGTATATCTTTTTTTTTTTTTTTTGGCATCCGTCTGTCTCAGGAGACAATGGAGATTGCGCCATGGGTATCAGTCTGTGGTTGAATTACAGCACCGACTGTGACTGTAAAGCCCGATCCTGGAGTGACAGGTCCTGTTGCAGGTACTGCAGGTGAAATGGGTTACTGGTACTGTAGGTGCCGATTCTGCTTTCTCATGTATGCATGCTCTTTTTCCTCCCACTGCTCTTCTCTCCGCTGCTCTCACATCTTAACAGCTGACTTGACGACAAGTTTCCAGGCGCTGTGGTCTGCTGCCACTGCTTCAATGCCTGATAATATGATGCCACCTACTTTGAGGTCCTACTTGCACCTTGGGCCTTCCTGTGGGTCTAGAGCCAGTGGCAAGCTCGCTGAACAAAATGTCTTTGGGTATTCTACCGTCTTGCATGTGGGTCACATGGCCGAGCCAGCGCAAGCGTCGCTTTGTGAGCAAAGCAAACATGCTGGTGGTTCCTGCCCGCGGTAGGACCTCTTTGTTGGGAATTTGGTCCTGCCAGGAGATGCACTTGGTGGGAATACAGGGTCCAACACTTGCTACCATACAGCACACTGCTCAGCACACAGGCTTGGTATACAGTAATCTTTGTCTTGATGGTAAGCATGGGGTTGTCCCACACTCTCCTTAATAGGCAGCCATTGCTGATGAGGCCTTGCCGTATCTGGAGTTCAGCTCAGTGTCCAGGTTGAGACTGCTGGAAATGGTGGAGCCAAGGTAGATGAAATCCTCCACCATGTCGAGAGTGCAGTCACCAATGGAGATGCAAGGTGCCGAGCTGACATCTTGACCTAGGACTTTGGTCTTTTTGGTGCTGATCGCGAGACCAAACTATTTGCAAGCTCTTAAAGGCCAGCCTCAGTGTGTGCCGTCAAGGTGGCATTGTCGGCAAACAACATCTCATGAATGAGAACTTTCTGCACTTTTGTCTTTTGTGCAAGATTAAACAGGCTGCCGTTGCTTCTGGTGTGAATGTAGACGCTCTCCTCAGATTGACTGAAGGCATAGCGCAGCAGCAAGGAGAACTAGATGCCAAAGAGTGTCAGGGCAAGAACACAGCCCTGTTTGACTCCGCTCTTGATGAGGAATGGTTCAGAGAAAGAGCCATCGCACTGAACAGTGCCTTGCATGTCCTCGTGAAATGAGGTGATGATCCTCAGAAGCTTAGGGGGACATCCAATTCTCTGCAGGGGTGTGAACAGGCCTGACCTGCTGACCAATTCAAATGTTTTGGTCAGGTCTATAAAAGCAATGTACAAGGCCGTCTCTGCTCACGGCATTTTTCTTGCAGCTGCCTTAGCGAGAAGATCATGTCAATAGTAGATCTCTCAGCCCTAAATCTGCACTGCGCCTCTGGATAGATGCGTTCTGCAAGCAACAGCAGTTGATGCAAGCGAAGGTCTTCCCAACAGTGCTTAGGAGGGATATTCCACGGTAATTGTTGCAGTCGCTGTGGTCGCCTTTGTTTTTGTACAGTGTGATAATATTGGCGTCTCGCATGTCCTGAGGCACAGTTCCTTCCTCCCAACACTGTAGGAAGAGTTTGTGGAGGTGATTGAGGAGGCTGGACAATTTTTATGACCTCGTGAGGGATGCCATCATTTCTCGGAGCTTTGCCACTGGTAAGAGAGTCGATGGCCTTGCTGAGCTTGTCAGTGGAGGGTGGGATGTCAAGCGCTTCCATGATGGGCAGGGGGCTCGTATTTTCCACCGCTGTGTCTGTAACAGTGGACTCCTTCGAGTACAGCTCTTGGTAGTGTTCTACCCAACTCTCCATCTACTTTCCACAGTCAGTGATAATGTTATCTCCGGAGGTAGATCATAACGGGGCAATCTTGGCGGCGCTAAGGCCAAAGGCCTTCTTCATACCTTTATACATGGCTCTAATGTTACCGCAGTCCGCGGACAGCTGGATTCTTTGACACAGGTTCTGCCAGTAGTTGTTGGCGCACTGTCTAGCGATCCACTGGGCATCACCTCTGGCCCTTCTAAGGGCAGCAAGTGTCCTCTCACAGGGGTCTTGTTTGTAGTCAAGTAGGGCAGTTCCTTTGGATGCAATGACTGGCTGGAGTTCCGCAATTCCGGCTTCAAACCAGTCTGGGTTCATCTATATACCAGTATATTTAGTTTGCAGAATTTGCCTCTATCAGACTGAGTTGGGTCAGAAAACATTTCTATTCCTTAATCATTTGTGTCTGTTGTTTGCGTATAAACCTGGATGGCTGTAAAGGTGGTTTAGCATGAAATCAGATCAAATCATTTTATCATTCTCAGCACTGTATCCAATAAAAATCTTGTTGACATCTTTGTTTTAACCTCCCTGATCTCGAGGAGGTTGATGTGTAGATGATTCTTTTCATTCTTCACTCCTTCCATCTTGCCGTCATTCAAACATTCCCAGTTCTGACTGTGATTCAGGTTTTACAGCTTTGAATTATCGTTTTTCACTTGTCAACAGCAGCAGTTAGACTTTCTGATAGCTTTGATCTACCAATGTGTCAGGTGCGGCTGCGTGGAGAAGACGTGGTGACAAAGGCAGGACAGAAGGGTGGATGCAAACACAAGCTCAAACATGATTTTAATAAGGAAACAAAAATGAAAATAAAACACGAAGTATAAAACACACTGTGAAATATACAAACAAACAGGAAATAAACAAACAGACAAGATAACAAGACTAGCTAGAGGAAACAAAGGCACTGGAACATAGAAACAAGGGCTGGAAAAACAGAGACAATGACCGACAACACGGGGAGCAAACGCAACACCTGGGAGGGGCCACAAATAGAGAACCGGAGAGGGGCAGAGACACAGGAGCACATGACCAAAAAAAAACAGATGCACATGGCTAGAACATAAACAGAAACACATGGCTAAGACAGGGAATGAAAACAGAGGACACAGACAGGGAGAGCGTGACAAAATGTCATACGCACAAGCTGTATTCGGAGGAATCCCTGAGGGTCCCATCATTGGTGTAGAAACTAGGGGGAATGGGGTGGACGTGTCCCACCCAAAAATGAAACCACAGAAAAGCAAGAACTATTTAAAACACTTTTATTGTAAAAGCGTGTTTTGGAAGCCTTCGCAATTCACGCGCTGTGTTTGTTGGTAGCAACTGGCTCTGGTTGTTAGGGAATTTGGGTCTTTCATTTTGTTAAGGTTTGTGTTGAGAGGCCTGTTCAGAAATATCCTGCAGTCAGCAGCTTCACTGATACCTCTCGCCTCTTAGTGATGAGAGCAATGAATAGCAACCATGACCATATATACTGCACTAAACAGTATCTCAGTAGCTCAATAAAAACCCATTTCTTATTCCCAGTCTCATTTCTTTGTGTCAGAACGCCACATTTGATGTCAGAAGTACAAACCGGATTCCAAAATAGTTGGGACACTAAACAAATTGTGAATAAAAACTGAATGCAATGATGTGGAGGTCTAACATCAGGTCTAACATCAAAATATTGCATCTAATATTTTATTCAGAATAGAACACAAATCACAAATCAAAAGTTTAAACTAAGAGAATGTATCATTTTAAGGGAAAAATATGTTGTTTCAAAATTTCATGGTGTCAACAAATTCCAAAAAAGTTGGGACAATTAGCAATAAGTGGCTGGAAAAAGGAAATTGAGCATATAATGAACAGCTGGAAGACCAGTTAACACTAATTAGGTCAATTGACAACATAATTGGGTATAAAAAGAGCTTCTCAGAGTGTCAGTGTCTCTCTGAAGCCAAGATGGTAAGAGGATCACCAACTCCACCATTGTTGCGCAGAAAGATAGTGCAGCAATACCAGAACGGTGTTACCCAGCGTCAAATAGCAAAGACTTTTAAGTTCTCATCATCAACCGTGCATAACATCATCAAAAGATTCAGAGAATCTGGAACAATCGCTATGCGTAAGGGTCAAGGCCGTAAAACTCTACTGGATGCTCGTGATCTCCGGGCCCTTAAACGTCACTGCACCTCAAACAGGAACGCCACTATCAAGGAAATAACAGAATGGGCTCAGGAATACTTCCAGAAAGCATTATCAGTGAACACAATCCCCCGTGCCATCCACTGTTGCCAGCTGAAACTCTACAGTGCAAAGAGGAAGCCATTTCTCATGAGTCACGCTTTGAAGTTCTTTATGGAACACTGGGGCGTGTTTGACAGATGATACTTTGAGCTGCTTGCTTCTCCTGGGGTTAGAGAACAGACGTAATTATAATGCACTGGTGGGGACGCTGCAGAAACGTTTCAGACAATGTGTGCAGCCGGAGCTTCTGCACACTGAACTGAATTATAGCTGTAGGCAGCCAGGGGAGCCACTGAGAGTGCTAGCAAATGACATTGAGAGTTTGGCTACACGTGCGTATGCTCATATGCTGTTATGTCACCTTATGAATAACCATAAACACTGCATGAAGCACTAGAGTTGGCTTTGGAAATGGAGATAGTGGGTGCTGGTACAGCTAGTACAGTGCTTCTCCCCCAGCAAGGAGTACCAGCAGCAGGGGTGGGGGAAGGTGGCCAAGCTGAACAGGACAAATCTGCCTGGGCAAGAGAAATGACTGAGCTCATATGTTTCATGTATCTAAGGCCTGCACAGTCACCATGCTCTGAGCAACGGATTTGCTGGGGTTTTGGAAAAAAGGCCACCTCATCCATGTCTGCCCCAGCTGTGTAAAGGGGCAGGAAAATGGCCGGGGGTCCTCATGAGTGGGATAATGCGGACCCCACACTCAGTTTTCCGCCTGACAGATCCCACTGCTTTAGGAAAGTCTTCATATATCTATTCTTTAGGCCAGTGGTTTTCAACCTGTGGGCCGCTTTTTGCTAAGTATTTTTTCTCCAATAAATAGATAGTTCAGCATATTTAGTTTGCTTATTTGCAAAACAAAACGTGTTTAGTCTGAGTTCTTTGATTGGTTTGGTATAGTACAGTCACATGACACGCAGCGCCAGCTAGTGGATTAACCAGTAAGTTAGTTAGCTACTTCAGTCTGAGTGAAGCTGTTGTCTTGTGAACACATTATAGATAAATGGTTAAAAAGCTGGACCATCTACAAGTGAAGCAGCCGCTGTATCTCTTACTGAGAGAACCGAGAAAAGCAAGCATAAATCGAAAAGAAGAAAACACAGCAGTGAGTATTTAGCACTAGGCTTCACGAGCACAGAAACAGAAAACGAGCCACTACCACTCTGCGCTGTGTGCTCGGAGGTCTTGGCAAATGAAGCGTTGAAGCCAACCAAGTTACGTCGACATTTAGAGACTAAGCACAGCGAATAGACCCTTGAATTGGCCTGCTCTGGAACAGATAATGCTAAAGCTTTTGAGGCTTCCTACCGTGTTGCGCAGCTTATAGCAAAGGCTGGGAAGGCTGGACCAAATACAGGACTAGACTTAATGTTGAGCCAGACCTCCATTTGCAACTTCCACCACTTGTTAGCTGGCAGACAACATCAGCCGTCTCATTAGGTGAGTGACAAAAAGTGCTGTAAATGGTTAGTATAGGTTAGTATAGGTTGGTATAGTTTTGTTGTGTGATTATGCTGTCAGTTTCACAGGTCGCATGGATGGTTGCACTGTATTTGGTTTTAAACGGCAATATAAAATATTCCTGGGGGCCGTGGAAAGTTTTGGGGTGGGTTAAGTGGGCCTTTGGGTTGCAAAAGGTTGGGAACCCCTGCTTTAGGCTATTCAGAAAGCTGTGGTTCCTGGAATGTCCTGTAGATGGCACTAAGTCCAACCTAGTGAATCCTCAGCACTGCTTAGTTTAGTTTTTCTTCTGCCGTTTTTCATATCGTTCTTTCGTGCAGTAAACAGAGCTGAGATAGAGCTGTTGTCTCGTTTGGTGGCACCTTGACTGAAATTCCTAATTGGTGTGCGTCCATTTGAGCAAAGTAAGTTTAATATTGATTCTAGTTCTCTACTGAGCAATATATTTTGTAGTTGAGTTAAAATGGTGACTATAGGATAGCAAATTAATCTGTTAGCACTATGCTAAATGCTACTGTTGGATATGTTCATACTAGCAATGTTTACTCCAATGAGCAGTTTGGGTTTATGTGAACAACTGCTGTGTATTTATGTGTTTATCCAGTGTGACTAGAGTGTATCAGTTAATTTCTTAATTAGTTAGTGAGGATATGAATGTAGCATGTTAGTGGATTAATACTCTCCTGTAGTTAGTTTCCTAGACTTAAGTAGAGTGATGAAAACAAGTTATAAATGCAGTTTTGATTTCCTTTTGTGTTTACAGCCACACACACATGCCCAGACCTACATATATATGGATGGCTGAGCCTGTATCCCCCCTTCTATATGCTATGTACTGCTAAAGTAATCATTAAAGACCTGATGGTTAAAGATCTCTCTGAGCCCTGCTCTCTTACTGGAGCCTCCTGCTTCTGAGGCCTACCAAGCCAGTACCCCCAGAGTTGAAACTGTAATTCAACTGCCATCAGTAAAGTCCAAATGCCTGATGTGGTGGTAAACTGTGCTGGTTTGGGGGACTTTTGCAGGGTTCCCATTGTAGTGGAGGGGCCTGCCTGTTTTGCTTTAGTGGGCTTGGGCTGTACTGTCACTATTGTAAGTTCAGCTGCGTACAGTTACAGATGGGCTGGCTCCTGTGGTTGGCAAGGGGGAGGCAGGCATAAGTACAATGGACAAAAAAGTGCAAACAGTGAGAAACTGGCCAGTCCCAAAAAGCCAACAACAGCTTAAGAGTTTTCTTGGCCTTATTACCGGAGGTTTGTACAGGGCTTCTCCTCCATGGCTGACCCACTCTTCAAACTGTTGCAGAAAGGTGAAACATTTGTGTGGACTAAGTGTGGCGATACACGTACAAGATGAAATTTGTAATCAGCAGTTTCAGTTAACTATACCTCCCCAGGATTCAGAAATTCAAAACTAACTATGCCACCCAGGGAGTTTCACCCTGAGAATTAAATTAGCACCCAGGTTCGTTGAGACCAAAAAGGCAGAGACATAAATTCACAATAACAGGCAGTTTATTAACACAATTGCAGGTATACTCATGTGCACACACACCTGCGGGAGAAGTCAACTTGTATAGTATTAAAAACAAACCACTTTATTACAACAATTACAATAAACAGCTAATGGCTAATAGTCATTAGCTGAACTAAAACCATTCCTGCTTGATTCAGTATTAAAAAAGGCACAGAGGCACTGGGTGAAGAGAACTGGTGTAAACCATAATTACTACAAACAAGTGCAAATTAAAAGAAATAACCCAATTAATCAAAAAAAAAACTACAACAGAAACTACAAAGTATTCACTAAACCAATGACTAAAAACCCAGCACACCACACAAACCGCTGGATGATCGCTGTAATTATTTTTACCCCCGAGGCAAAACGGCAGCTCGCACACCAACGCAGGATGCAGTTACACACGAGCAGTGACGTTTAGACGCTACCGGCAGAAATGTTATTTAACCAACCATTTTATACTCACAATCCGGCAGTGATGCCGTGCAGAAGCTCCTTGGTTTGTAACGCCAATTACCGCTGGTTAACAGCACTGCAACCAGTACAGCACACAGATCAGCAACATACTTGCTCCGGTTCCGGTGCGCCGCAGAATGGCCGCACTGGTGAGAGCTCCGGGTAAACTCTACAGCTTTTTGTGTTTTATTGTCCTGTTTCTGAGTATTTTTGTACATGTCGCATCTGGGATTATTCAATATGATCGGCAAACTCTTCTTTACATCCGATCATCACTCAAGACGGACTTTAACACAAACTCACACACGAGCGCGAGCAGCTGCCCCTCCGCGGCTTCGTCGCTCCTTTGTTTACTAACACGCGCGCGCCGGCGAGGCAGAAAGAAGCGCAAAAGGGGCAAACGCGCCGGTGTGCTGTGCAGGACTAGGAAACGGTGCTTCAACCCTCCGCTTCCCAGTATTCTGCTCGCAAATGTTCAATCGCTGGAGAACAAAATAGACGAGCTGAACGCGCGGATCAAGTTTCACCGCGACATCGAGAGCTGCTGCGTTTTAGCGCTCACAGAGACGTGGCTATCTGCCGCTATACCCAACAACGGCATCACACCGGCCGGCTTCTCCATCTACCGGCAGGACAGAACTCTGGACTCTGGTAAGGGCAGAGGCGGCGGGGTGTGTGTTATGGTGAACTCTCGATGGGGGACAGATGTAGCAGTTCTAGCCAGTCACTGCTCTCCAGACATTGAACTCTTAATGGTCAAAGTTCGACCTTTTTTTCTGCCCAGAGACTTCAGCTCAGTCATCCTCACTACAGTCTACATCCCACTTCAGCTCAGTCATCCTCACCACAGTCTACATCCCACCTCAGCTCAGTCATCCTCACTACAGTCTATATCCCACCTCAGCTCAGTCATCCTCACCACAGTCTACATCCCACCTCAGCTCAGTCATCCTCACTACAGTCTATATCCCACCTCAGCTCAGTCATCCTCACCACAGTCTACATCCCACCTCAGCTCAGTCATCCTCACTACAGCCTACATCCCACCTCAGCTCAGTCATCCTCACTACAGTCTACATCCCACCTCAGCTCAGTCATCCTCACTACAGTCTACATCCCACCTCAGCTCAGTCATCCTCACTACAGTCTACATCCCACCTCAGCTCAGTCATCCTCACTACAGCCTACATCCCACCTCAGCTCAGTCATCCTCACTACAGCCTACATCCCACCTCAGGCTGATAAGTCACGTGCATTGGAAGTTCTGTATGAGCTCATCAATAGACATGAGAACACTGATCCAGATGCTGCTTTTATTGTGGTTGGGGATTTTAACAGGGCAAACCTGAAGAAGGTTCTGCCCAAATACTATCAGCACATTAAATTTCCAACCCGAGGAGAACAGACTCTTGACCACTGCTATACAGCACTTAAGGACTGTTACAAACCCCTCCCCCGCCCTGCCTTTGGCAAAGCTGATCACACCTCCATTCTTCTCCTGCCTGCTTACAAACAACGACTTAAACAGGAAAAACCAGTTCTCAGATCAGTCTATCAATGGAGTGAGGAGGCCATCTTCACACTACAAGACTGCTTTGAATCCACAGACTGGAAGATGTTTCATGATGCAGCTGGCAGTGACATCAACGAATACACTGACTCCATCACAAGTTACATCAACGAATACACTGACTCCATCACAAGTTACATCAACGAATACACTGACTCCATCACAAGTTACATCAACGAATACACTGACGACATTGTGCCAAAAATCAATGTCAGAACATTTCCCAATCAGAAACCCTGGATCAATGCTGAGGTTCGTGCCAAACTAAGAGCTCGAACCTCTGCCTACAACTCTGGTGATCTGGCTAGCTACAAGAAGGCCAGATATGACCTTCAGAGGACCATCAGGCTAGCCAAACGGAACTACAGGGACAGAGTTGAATCCAACTTCCTCTGCTCTGATCTCAGACGTATGTGGAGTGGACTGCGCACCATCACTGATTATAAAGGAGGTATGAGTTGTGATAGGGGGTCACCCTCCTCACTTGCAGATGAGCTTAATGCACATTATGCTCGCTTTGAGGCAAACAACACCTCCCCTGCCGAAAATCTCCCAATACATCAGGAGAGCTGCACACTGACCATCTCTCTGTCTGAGGTGGTGAAATCCTTCAGGGCAGTTAACCCACGCAAGGCTCCAGGTCCTGATGGTGTACACAGTCGTGTACTTAAAGCATGTGCCAACCAGCTGGCTGAGGTTTTCACTGACATCTTTAACCTCTCCCTAAGACTGTCAGTGGTTCCTACGTGCTTTAAAGAAACCATCATTGTTCCAGTTCCCAAGAAACCTTCTGTCACCTGCCTGAATGACTACCGCCCTGTTGCCCTGACAACAACAGCTATGAAGTGCTTTGAGCGGCTGGTCAAAGCTCACATCTGTTCTATGCTTCCTGCCAATATGGACACTCACCAGTTTGCATACCGCTCCAACAGATCCACAGACGACGCCATTGCACTAACTGTACACACTGCTCTCACACACTTAGACACACTGCTCTCACACACTTGGACAGAAAGAACACGTACGTGAGAATGCTGTTCATAGATTACAGCTCAGCATTCAACACTATCATCCCAGCCAAACTCATCCCGAAGTTCAAAGACTTGGGTTTGAACTCTCATCTCTGCAACTGGATACTGGACTTCCTGACGAGCAGACAGCAGGTGGTGAGGGTGGGTGACAGCATCTCTTCCACTCTGACTCTGAGCACGGGGGCCCCCCAGGGATGTGTACTCAGCCCCCTCCTGTATTCCCTGTACACTAATGAATGTGTAGCCAAACACTCCTCCAACCTCATCTTCAAATTCGCTGATGACACTACCATCCTAGGCCTCATCACAGATGGAGATGAAACAGCCTATAGAGACGAGGTCAGCGCTCTGTCAGAGTGGAGCCACGACAACAATCTCCGTCTAAACATCAGCAAAACGAAGGAGATGATTGTGGACTACAGGAAGCAGCAGAAGGGCGGTCACTCTCCCCTTTACATCAACGGGGCTGAAGTGGAGAGAGTCAGCAGTGTTAAGTTCCTCAGCGTTCACCTCTCTGATGACCTCACCTGGTCCCTCCACACTAACATGATTGTGAGATCTGCCCGTCAGCGTCTCTTCTTCCTGCGCAGGCTCAGGAAGTTTGGACTGCCTCCTGATCTCCTCACCAGCTTCTATAGATGCACTATAGAGAGCATCCTAACGGGCTGCATCACTGTCTGGTACGGCAGCTGCACTGCCTGCGACCGCAAGGCCCTAAAAGGAGTGGTGAGGACAGCAGAATACATCATAGGCAACAAACTACCAGCCTTACAGGACATCTACCAGTCCCGCTGCCTGAGGAACAAACTACCAGCCTTACAGGACATCTACCAGTCCCGCTGCCTGAGGAACAAACTACCAGCCTTACAGGTCATCTACCAGTCCCGCTGCCTGAGGAAAATCCAGAAGATCAGGTCAGACAGCGGTCACCCAGCACACGGCCTGTTCACCATACTGCCATCAGGCAGGAGATTCCGCAGCATCCAGGCCAAAACAACCCGCCTACTGAACAGCTTCTACCCTCAGGCTGTCAGGCTCCTGAACAAACTGTGAGGCTGAAAGACCCCAATACCGTTCACTCGACCACTGCACATTGTTACACTTTATATTATTTATTCTGATATCGCTGCTATGGACAATATCACTAAGTCACTTTAATGAATATATCTACTTAGAACCTGCCTATGCAACATTTTTCACAGATGACCCTCCTGTATATCCTATGTATATATCTTGTGTATTGTATAGTCCTTTATATATTTCAGTATAACTATATGTATATTTTTAGCTTATTTTTACTTTAATATTGTCTATTTATTGTGTGTTTGCACTGTTTTACATTATAATGCTGCCCTGCTGTAGAGTTTATCTGAGTCTCACCCCAAGCATTTCAATGCATGTTATGTCCTGACATGATGTGCAAATGACAAATAAACTTGAAACTTGAAACTTACTTTGGCCAAACGGATTTACAAACTCTCCATCTACTGACATTACCTGAACGTTGTAACCGCTGGATACGAGCAAAGGGGTTCCTGAGACGCAATACGATCTAAATAAAGAAATATATATGTCAAACTACTGGATGCCAAGAGGCAAATGGCCTTTTTCAGAACTCAAGATGGTTCTGTTGGAGGCCCCAGTGCTCCGACCACTGGACCCCATGCTGCCATTCATCCTTGACACTGATGCCAGCAGTGCTGGTATGGGAGTGGTACTTGCTCAGGTGGGTGCAGACGGGGAGAGAGTGGTGGCATACTATAGCCGGATGTTTAACAAAGCAGAACGGCATTACTGTGTCACCAGACGATAACTGTTGGCCATACTGTGTACTGTATACTTAGTATTATTTGTGCGGGTCTTCTTTTACCATAAGGACTGACCATGCTGTCCTCCAATGGCTCATGTTCTTCAAAGAACCAAAAGGACATTTAGCTCGCTGGATTGAGGAGCTCCAGTCCTACAACTTTAAGAAGGGCAGGGCAGGGCAGGGCTTTATCACTCAAGTGCGGCTGCCCTTTCTCGGGCGTCCTTGCGCTGTGGAAGGTTGTCAGTATTGTGACCCGGAAGAAGGAGCTTGTGAACCTGGGGAAAGGTTGCGCTCAAGTGTGCCAAGTGGGCTTACGAGATGGATGCAGTAGAGTGGAGGCACCAACAGAAGCAGGACCCGGATCTGCAGCCAGTGATACAGCGGCTGAAAAGCCAACAGAGGCCACCCTGGGAGGAAGTGGCAGTTTTTCCAACAGCAACAAAAGGGCAAAAATTCAGGGCGCTGCGCCTTCAGGAAGGAGTACTCCAACGAACATGGAAGGAACCAGCCACAGGTGAAGAAAATTGGCAAGTTCAGGTGGTGGTACTTAGGGCTTTGCATGGGACCCCAGGAGCTGGCCATTTTGGGGTGACAAAAACCTAAGGCGCTTCGGCCAAGTTTTTATTGGGGTTTAGCTAGGAGAGATGTTGAGGACTTTTGCAGGCGTTGTGATGGCTGCACAGCCCATAAGGGGCGCCTGGGTTTGTCATGGGCACAACTGCAGCAGTTTTCTTCTGGGGGCCCACATACGTGGGGACTGGACAGCGTGTAGGACTGGACATATTAGGTCCTTTTTAGCGTTCTGACAGGGGGAACTGCTTTGTGCTGACTGCAATGAATTACTTCACAGAATGGCCTAAAGCTTATGCACTGCCAGATCAGGAGGCTGAGAGCGTGGTTGATGCTGTAGTGGAGGGTACGTTCAGCAGGTTTGGGGTGCCTGCAGCTATCCAAAGCGATCAGGGAAGGAATTTTGAGTCACGGGTGTTTGCCGCCATGTGTGAGAAATTGGGTATACATAAAACCCGTACAACATACCCAAAACCCACAGAGTGATGGACTTGTAGAAAGGTTTAACAGGACCCTGACTGAACAGTTGGCAATCATATTTGACAAACATCAAAAAGACTGGGACAAACACCTCCTGTTAGTGCTTATGGCATGTCGTTCTGCAGTCCAGGCCTCTACTTCATGCACACCTGCTCTCCTTATGTTGGGGCGTGAGATTCGCACACCTGCCGAGCTGCCTTTTGGTAGACCTCCTGATGTTCCTGGTGCCCCACTAGGTCCAGAGTATGCTCATAGGTTTTGGGATCAGCTGGAGACAGCCCATGCCTTTTCCAGACAGACACTGCAGTGAGACAAACCAGAAACTATTATTCACAGGCCAAGGGGAGAAACTATATGGCTGGTGAGCTGGTCTGGGTGTACAATCCACAAAGAAAGAAAGGCAGGTGTCCTAAGTTGCAGAGCCAGTAGATAGGGCCATGTAAGGTACTAGAGAGAATGGGAGAGGTAGTATACAGGGTCCAATTGCTATCCAGGGGATGGAAAGTTGCACTACACAGAGACAGGCTGGCCCCATATAGGGGTAACCAATCTTTCTGTGTGGACACTGGTCCTGAGGAAGTCACAAATGCTGATTGTTCTCCACACAAGAATAAAGAAAGCTCAATTACGGATCATTTTTCCCCAAGTGGGACTCCCTTTAACCCTGTTCGCACTACCCACTCCAGTGGATCACCCCTAAGGACAGCAGTGTCCTAGAAGACAGAGAAGACGGCCTCAGAGATTGAGAGACTTTGTTTGTTCCCTCGGGGATGAGGAACTTTAAAAAGGGGGGAGCAGTGTAGGGATTTCATTTGTGTTAAAATAGTTGTGAATGTTTTACCTGCAGTTTTCTTGTTACTTCTGGGAAATAGTTAAGTAGTGTACACCCTGAAAGTAGTTTAGACTAGAGGCAGCACAGTTCTCTGTTTGTCTGATGCCTGCAAACCTCCTCACCTCAGTAAGTCATCATAGCCTGTAAAGGTACATCACTCTACCATCTGAAAAAATTATTATGATCTTAGACATTATAAAGTTTCTGTTTTACTGGTTGTCTGTCATAATACCTGAAAAGACTATGGAGGTAAATGACCTGAGTTTCCTGATTAGTCACAGGTCACTCAGAACAGTTACATCTACTTCTCACTAGATTTACAGTATTAATGACCAACGTAGTCTTCATGACTTTTCTCCTCTGATCTGATTCTTTTAAGCCCTCCAGCCCATTGCGTCGAGAGTCGCAGTCTCCGGAGTTCTAGGTAGCTCCACACACACACACACACACACACCTCTCGCACGCACATCACCATGACAACCAAACACCTACACCTGGCAGCCATTGGTGCTTTGGTGGTTTGCAAGGCCCATAAAATACAGCCATGCGCACTCCTCATTGCACTGTTTGGTTCAGAGCTTACCTGTCTGTGGCCGTCATGTAACGAGTCTCTCCCCAAGTCCAACCGAACTTAACATCTCCACAAGGGGACCCTGTCGTGGAGCCCTGGAGCCCAAGAGGCCTGCAGACTCATCGACCTGCCCCAGCACTCACCTCCAACCGGCTGAGTCTTTCCCTCTGGCGTCCCCGTGGAGTGAGGTTGGTTAACCAGCGGACTTCTGGACTCATTCCCTGTAGCGAGTTTGTTCCCCGGCTATGGCGGGTCCCTTTATTGACTGTTTTTACTCAGCGCACAGAATTGTGAATATCACCTCCCCTCGAGCTAGGGAAGGTGCACCCCATTGCGGTTGTCCCCAGGCGAGCTCCAGACCATGGCGAGGATTAACCAACTAAATTCTAACTTCTGAACCATAGAGGTTTTGCAGCTCAAACCAGCGAGCCCTGGACTCTTTTTGTTGTTGTTTATACCCTGCTCTTAGTTAATAAAGCCTTGCACATGGATCATATTTCATCTCTTGAGTCTGAATCCTTACAATTCTCTTATTATCTTAGATCTCCATATGGAATCTCCTGAAGAAGTTACAGAGGGACAAATAACAGGTCTGACATGTAGAACCACCTGCAGTCTGACTGATCCAACATTCATCTGGTACAAAAATGGACGTCCTTTAACCACAAAGACCATCAAGAACAACCAGCTCCACCTGCAGACAGTCAGCAGTGAGGATGCAGGCAGTTATAGCTGTGCTGTAAGAGGATCTGAACATCTCCACTCTACTGATCAGAACCTCAGAGTCAGATGTGAGATCAATTCACATTCTGTATTATTATTGAGTTACTGCTAATTATTCTCCAGTGTTGTATTATTGTTTACACCCTAAGGGGACAATTATTCAAATCATTATATAATTATCAATGTTTGATTATTCAGCTTTATTTTAATTGCAGTTTGTGTGTTTGTATCTCACAGCATGCTCAGTTGTTCCATATTCAGTGGTTCTGTATGTAGTAGTTTGTGTCAGTCTCCTTGGAAATGCAGGTCTGCTCACTGTAGTTCTCTGTATGAGGTGAGAATTATAATACAATAATACTCAAAATAATAATATTACTAATACATTATTATTATTATTATTATTATTATTATTATTATTATTATTATTACTAACTTATTTCTATACTTTGTAATAATAATGTGTAAAACCTAGTATGATTCTATCCAAATATATGGGGTCTAGAAAAAGGACATTTACAAATATCTAACGTTCTTTTCTGCAGGTTGAAAAGACATAACAGAACTGTTGAAGAGCATAAATATCAGGTGAGATTCCACAGACCAGGTATCAATAGTCAAACCAGTGACACTGTACATAATAATGCCATAATAAGTGAGTAATAGCTGTTCCCCGGGCTATTCCTGCACCCGGGGTTGTTCCTGGTTTAGTGTACTCAGGGGGGTACTCAGTTCTCCTGAGTACGACACTCTAGCAGCGAGTTCCTCACATTAAACTGTGATACTCAGTAACAGAGAAATTGATAAACTCCATATACAGTGTGTTCACTTTAGATCCATTCATCCTGATCCAGTGTGAGTGAAGATGCTGGATTGGGGGGTGGGGGGTGGGGGGGTTTGATTAATAACCTCCTTCAGTTTAATCTCTACACCTTCTCTAACCATCCTCTGTACAGAACACTGACCCTTATGCTGAGGACCCCACCTACACAGCTCTCCAGCCCACAGCCAGGTCCTCTGATGATGTTTACCAAACACTTGCAGTAAGTGTCTCTTCACAAATCCTCCCTCTGGATCTGTAAGGAATTCCTAACTCGGAAAACTAAATGGAGTTCTTCATTTCTCCTCCTCTGCTTCATTCTCTCTTTCCCTCACACAGGCTGTTCAATCCAGTTCTCCTGACCTCACGTACACAGCTCTGGACCCTCAGTCCCTCAGTTCTCCTGAGTACGACACTCTAGCAGTGAGTTCCTCGCATTAAACTGTGATACTCAGTAACAGAGAAGCTGATAAACTCTATATACAGTGTGTTCACTTTAGATCCAGTCATCATGATCCAGTGTGAGTGAAGATGCTGGATTAGGACTAAGATTAAGGAGCTTGTATGTAACTGTGATGGTGGATGTTTGTTGTGAGCTGGTCTGTTTATTTGTTCATGTTTTTCTACAGAAAAGTTCATTTTAGAGTTTTTTTTGTTTATAAAGATAAACTGTTACATAAGAGTCTCGTATCTTATCAGTGTTTCTTAATTTCTGTAAATCCAAATATCTGATAAATATCGTTTCTTACTGTGTAAATATAAACATGAGTGTATGATTTACTGCAGAAGCTCTTTTCTCTATGAAGAGGATGAAATGCTAAGAGCTGAAATCATTCTGATAGAAATGTTGTGTATCAGCTCTTATACTCAGTATGTTAAACTCAGTGTGAAGCAGCTGTTAGTGATCTGCTCTGTGTTCTCACCACATTCACATGCCGGTTCCTGCTAAGCCAAGCTTGGCCACCAGAGGCAGACAGAGAAAGAAAAACGGCCGATTAGGTATGATTCATGTCAGCTGGACGTCACTCTACTTAAGAAAAGTTCTCTTCTCTCTTTGTTCGATCTTGAGTCTGTGCTGCCACACCTATCTGCCTTGTTAACATGACTGTATCTGGTAACTGTTTGTCTTGAGTATCTATTCTCTTTTTAGTTTTGCTCTTGTGAGAATTAATTTCTTTGAGACTGCCCTCCAGTTAAATAACTGAATGGGTGGGAACTGTAGGGATTGCACACATCCCGCTATACTCCATCGTCTAGAATATTCAATCACCTCCTCTTCCATCCTAGCCATCTGAGAAGCCCATGCAGTTGTGGCCCAGGTTTTCTGCCAAGAGTGTAAGAGCCTCTTCTCTGGACAGCTCAGCCAAATTCACCACCATGGTTCTCAGATGTGATAAGACCAGACTAAAAGTTGCTCCAGGAAAACTCCACCCCTACTTCACCTGGATGTTGTGGTGTTTCTTGATTTAGCACTTATCAACGACTAGATCGGCTCATAGAGAAGAAAACACTTCAAGGGGGTGTTGGTGTAGTTGATAGTGTCTCTGCCATCATGTGATCCAGAGGAGCCTACTGGGAGTTGTGGTATGGAGGAGGCTTGACAACATCATAACTTGTGGCTGGAATGGCTGACCCAGTCAGTGACAGATTTGGCAGCTCGACATAGAGGACTTGCATTTGCTGACCAATTGAGCATCCATCATCCATCAAGTCCTGGCTGACAATCCTGACCTATCAGAGGTTTTTAGCCGAAGTCAAGCCCAGGTCCTACCCCCACACAGGTCTTATGACTGTGCTATTGATTTCCTCCTAGGCACCTCCTCTTCTAGAGAGAGATTATTTTCTCTTTCAGACCTGAGAAAAGGGCAATGGATAAATGTATCAGGGAAGCATAGGCTTTGGGCTTTATCTGATCCTCTACCTCTGCAGCTTGTGCTGGCTTTTACTTTGTGGGTGAGAACGCCTCACGAAAGAGGGCCAGGGTTAGTTTCCCTCCCAGCCCCTTCCTATACCATCTCAGCCATGGTAGCATATCTCCTTGTGCTTTATCACTGGTTTGTCTACATTCCAAGGCAACACGGTGATTGCTACTGCAGCATGTGATTAGGGTGAACCAAAATCTCAAGCATACCCTCAGGTGCCTGGCCTCTTCTAAGCCAGCTTCTTGGTCTGCTCTGGGCTAAGTATGGGCCACAGCACTGTATGACATTCTTCACTGCGCATGTCCTCTTTGAGTACCAGTGTCCACCCATGTTCCCTGAGCAGGAATCTGAGACTCAGGGTTTCTGCAGCTCGAGATTTTGTCAAACAATATCAGTGGGTATGGTTGAAGCTGCAAGGTGCTGCAGAAATCTAATAAAAAGAAAGCCAGTAACTTGGGCCCTCATGTCACTGGAGTAGCTGGTCTAGTTCAGTTTTTGTCTCATTACACCTCAGAATCTTTTCTTGTTATGTTTCTAGAATTCTTTACATGCCCTTTGGCTTCAGCATTGGCTTCCTTCTTGCTACTCTGGTCCATCCAGCAAGTTTTTCCATTTCTACACAGGATGTTTGGAGTTCTAGATTCTTTCTTACCTCCCTAATAATTTGCAATTGTAAAGCTTGGCCAAACAGCAAACTTTAAGAAAGTTCAAGGTTGTGCCCATTATGGGCCCTTAGAGACCCAGCTGTGAGGATCTCCAGCCAAGTCCAGCTGCATCTAGCACTAAGAAGATTCCTGGAAGTTAAAACTGGTATAATAGGAATAAAGAAAGATCTGACATATGAGGTGAATATGTTTAGTAGTTTCTGAGAAAGATACAGTACATATTTGGTTAAATGTGTTTAGAATGCTGTTTTCATCATTTCACTCTCAATAAAGTTCAGTTTATTGTTTCACCTGAACTGTTTCGGAGGTGAATCTCAAAGACATATATTTATCTGACTCAAACTGGAGCTCTAAAGAGATCTCAAGGATAAATAAAACAAACAAGATGGACGTGATCACAATGTGGAGTGCTACAGCAAAAGATCTGATCACTTCTCATTTTTTCAAAAAACATTTCAAGGGAAAGTTTGTTTCTCAGTGCAGCTGAGAAAGTCACATACATCCTGTAACAGGAAACAGCAGTTTATTCGCCTGGTCAGTTTTATTAGTGCAGCAGTTTACAGTTGGAGGTGTTAACCACGTTTAGCAGACGTTGGAGACGAGTCTCGTTACTGAATGGTAAGATGTTTTCTTTAATTCAGAATATTTTCAGGAGTTTATGAGAAACATACAGTACATACACACTGTATTCCCTGACAGTATAGTGGACTCATTAAAATTACTCTAATTTTAATCAAAACTGCAAACTAGTTCAAACAGCTTAAAACATTAAAGTCCATACAACGAACTGTGAGGTTTTAATCTTGATGGGCTCAAAGTTTTCAAGTAAAAACAACCACTAAACGCAATATTTTTAATTTCATATTTACGTAGCGTCTGACGTAATACGCTCCTTTCTGGCTATTGGTCAAAGTCATCTAATTAAAATACTGTGATTTCTGATCCAACAGGACGGTGCGGCAAGTGGGGGATAGCAATCTTTTTAGTTTTTTTTTATCAGTACTTCATATACTCTCCCGAACAGTGTTAGTAATCGTTGTGTTGACATAACTGACATAATTTGTGACAAGGGACATCGTTGTTTTTCATAAATAGCATTTTTTTTTTAAATTGCGCGCGCTGACTCCTTCCCGCGCGCTGAGCTAACAGCCCCAGGTGGAGTTTGAGGGCGATGCTAAACCCACCGAGTGAACCACTAGTGCCGCAAATTTTCATTCTCCTCGCCGTGGCTGCTCTTCTGATGTTCGGAATCGATATTTGGTAAGTATTGTATATTTGAATTGTTGTTATTTTTTGAGGTAATTAAAACAGTGTAGTTTTTAAACTGAATGCTTGGTTTCAGAGTTTGTTCGTCGCTCGGATTGCCGTGATACTGAGCAGTAACGTTAAGCACGTTGAAGTTCAGTCGCTGATATGCTGTTCAGAACCGTACTAGGAGTTGTTGGACTGTAAAGTTCTCGATTTCACTATATTTTATTTGAACGTTAGACTGTGTTTAAACGCAATTCCTACTATCTGAGTTAGGGGATGACCGTGGACCAAAAAAGTAAACTTTAAGACCTTAATTTCTTTCGCAGTGTGTTAAATTTAAATTTGCCAGATCAAGAAAGCTTATAGTTTTGCAGGCTTTTGGTGATAAGAACAGATACATCGTTGTGAACTCAATTCATAGGCGCTTTTGATTTTTTTTCTTTTCTTTTTTTAATTACAAATAATGTGATGCGCTGTAAGTGTCTGTTGTTTAAATGGAGTAATACTTCTGTTTCACTGTCAAAAAGATTTGTATTTTTGTGTTCATGAACAGGAGGGTAAACTGAAGACAGAATACATGTCCAGTCCCTAAAAGCTAACTGCATAGGTAAATCTGATTAACGTCAAATAGTAATAGCTGATTTTGTAAGGCAACTACACCATCACACTCTTATCTGGTAATATTTTTAAGTTGCTTTATACTTGTTAATGCTTTTTGGCTAATGGAGTGGAAGTGTAGAATATGTAATGCCTTCTCTGATACTCGTGGCAAGTTACTTGGTCATTATCGTTTGCAACATGGCCATTACTCAAAAGTCAGTCCTTTGCCATGTCTTTACGACACGTGTATTTGCACATTCCGATCATTCAATGCACTTAAAGTTCATCTGTCACGAGTTCACAGAGAGGCAGAAAAAGAAGGGGCAAGTCAAGGTGGGCGAGGTGTGCATGTGCTCTATACATGTAGTTTGTGTGGGTTTAAGCAAGCTTTTTCCGAGAAAACGCTTTTTGTTCATTTAAGAGGGCACTTAAGAGCCCATGAAATGGTAACATGTCCATATAAGAATTGTGCATATAGTACAAATGTGTACTCTTCCTTTAATGCTCACAAAAGCAGAACACATGGAGACTCTGCTGGTGCAGATCTTTTCAATGATGTTTCTGCTGATGAAGACTCTCTAGGCCAAAGTGGGTCTGGGTCTTTTGATGACAATGTAGATGTGTGTGAGGGTTTGGGACCAGTTGAAAATGAAAAGACATGGTATAATGATTGTCAGTGTGACACCAGTCAGTTAAATGTACAGTTGTGTAACAATGTAGCCTCTCTTTTTAAAGATGCGGGCAATTCTTCATGTTTCAGATCTAGCCGCACAGGAGATAGTGGAGCATTTGAGTCAGGTATTCCTGTTGTCTAGACCTTTCCTGAGAAAGAATATAAGTGAGGTCCTGCAGAAACATTGCACCACTGTAAGTGATGCAGTTCTTGATGAAGTAGTAAAACTCACCATGGATAGTAATATTTTTTTCAGGGCAACAGCTAGAGGTGCAGAATTATCCTCTAATAAGCGAAGAAAATCCTTTATAGAGAAAAACTATCCAGTGGTCATGCCTTTTCAGTATGTCATGGAGCATGGACACACAGCTGTGTATGTCCCTATACTTCCTATGATTCAGGAGCTGTTTAAACATACTGATGTACTTGCTAAAATTCAAGAAGCACATAGCTCTAAGCCTAGTCATTATATGAGTCATCGAGATGGTTCTTACTTTTATGCAAATGAGCTGCTGTCGTCACCTCATGAGTTAAAATTGCCATTAATTTTATATATTGATGAGCTGGAAGTTTCAAATTCCTTAGGCACTTCAAGAAAAATACACAAACTTTTATCAGTGTACTGGGTTCTTGCAGATCTGCCTAGCAAATATCGGTCAGCTTTGCATGTAATACAGTTGGCTGTGTTATGTAAAGTAGCTGATCTCCAGACATGTGGTTATGAAAAAGTTCTTGGTCCTTTGGTGCAAGACATTCAGACACTGGAACAAGATGGTGTGTTCATTGAGTCTTTTGGTCAGTCTGTCAAAGGCACTGTCCTTTGTGTTGCAGCAGATAATCTAGCAGCTCACGGATTAGCAGGCTTTGTCCAGTCTTTCAGGTCACAATATGTATGCAGGTTCTGCCTTGCTACCCAAGACCTGTTTCAATCTCAGGATGTTTCTGAGGGTAATTTTGATTTGAGAACCAAAGAAAGCCACAACTTGAATGTCCAGAATGTCACCCAGGGAGACAGTGGCAATTCATTTGGTGTGACAGGAGACTGTGTCTTAAGACACAGGTTGAATCATTTCCATCCTATCACTGGGTTCCCACCTGATATTCTTCATGACCTCTTGGAGGGCATTGTGCCAGTAGAGTTGGCTTTATGCATTCAAGAAATGACCCGTCTTAAGTATTTCACGCTTGACTATTTGAATCAAAGAATTGTGTCATTCCCATATCAGCATACAGACAAAGTTGATAAACCCAAGCCAATTGTGAAGACCTATGCTTCAGAAATGACCATAGGTGGTAATGGGCACGAAAATGCTGCATTGCTCTGGCTACTTCCCTTAATAGTGGGCAGTGTCATTCCAGAGGGTGATGGTGTCTGGGCAGTGTTGATGGAATTAAAAGACATTGTGGAGCTGGTGTTGTCCCCAACATTTACTGAAGAAACAATTCAGTATTTACAGAGTAAAATTAGGGACCACAGGCAGATGCTTCTTGAGGTCTTTCCTCAGTTCAGACTCCGGCCAAAACATCGTTACGTTGAACATTATCCAGAATTGATCAGATGTTTTGGTCCGCTTGTTCACTTATGGACCATGCGATTTGAGGGTAAACACCGCTTCTTTAAGCGTGTTGTACGCGACACTCAAAACTTCAAAAATGTGACCAAGACACTGGCTGTCAGGCACCAGCATATGATGGCTTACTATCTTAGTGCTCCAGCATTCTTCAAACCACATCAGCAAGCATCAGTCGTGACTTCTGTTTTAGTTTCAACATTGCCTGAAGTGGCACAGCATTACATTAAACAAAAGACTGATAGTATTTCTATATACAGGACATCACGAGTTACCATTGATGGTACTGATTTTTTAGCTGGGGCATTTGTTTCTGCAGGTGAACAAGGGGGGCTGCCTCAGTTTAGTAAAATTGAAGATATCCTACTTGAAAATAGCGAGGTGACCTTTCTTTGCAGACAGCACAAGTCTAATTATGTAGAACACTTAAGGGCCTATAACCTGACTCCAGGTGAACTGACTGTTTGCACTGTGTCAGAATTAAATGACATATGTCCCCTTTCTGCGTATAGTATAGGGAGGCAGTTGCTGTTAACAACAAAGCGATTTCTACCAGTACATTGACAAGGTATGTCTTCTCCCTGTGCAAGAAAAATACCAACTGACTTAAAGTTGAACTTTTTTCTGTTTCCTTTTTTTTAAGAATAAGGTAATGGCCAACTCATTAAGCATTATAGAATGAATGGAATGTAGTCATTCACTTGAAAATAATTTCGTTTGGTTCCCCCAGATGGCAGAGTCTGAGAGAATGTTATTAAGAGTCTACATAGCCACAGATATTGCCCACAAGATGTTGCTTGCAAAACGACCCTCTTCAGTGGAAGAGTTCAAGAAAACAATGATGCAAGAAAAATTCAAACCTCATCTTGATTTTGACTTCATCTTACAATATGAAGACCCTGACTTTGGAGGACAGCTTTGCGTTCTATCGGACATTACAGAACTACCACAGAAAGCTGTACTGAAAGTTTTCAGATCAGAGAGTGATGCTAGCTCATCTGGAACTTCAGACACAGAATTACTCCCTCATACCCTGGCACGTATGCAGACCTGGCCTGATGTGTTTCCAGTACCTCTTTTTTCTTATGATGTTGAGTACTGCCTTGAAGCTGGTAACACAGAATATCAGAATACTCAAAAGACTCTGAAATTAACAAGAGCTCATAAGCATGACATCTTAGAAAACATGGCCAAAACCATACACACTTTCAAGGCTTACCCTAATGATAAAGAAATCGCAATAGCTGCTGAAGCTCTTGTTACCAAGCATCCTTGCCTTACAGAGCTAGGAAGTCACTGTGGCTGGTATGGCTGGAAGATGAGCCTAAAATTTAAGATGGGTAACTATCACACTAAACTGAGCAGATCTGGATGTGATGAGGTGGCTGTCAATTCGGGTAAGAGGAGTCGAAGCAACCCAGAGAGAGAGTCACCTCACTGCAACATCAAAAGAGCTCGTCGAGCTGAGGTGAACTATCTACCAAATTTTCCAAGGGGAGAGGATGCCTCTAGCCTGGAACAACTAAGACTGCAAGTAGCAGAAGAAGTATCAAAGACTGACAGAAACCTACAGATGATAGAGAGAGTTATGCAAACTACATATGCATTGCGCCGGAAACAGATCATTGTCGACAACCCATCACAGCCAGTCAAGGATGTTCTAGAGAATTGGCCTGCGCTTCGTTTGGAGTCACAGGTAAATTATTTTTAAACCTCCTCTCTCTGTATCATTTTCAATGTCTTCATCTGTTTTTGTTTTGATCTTTTGTAGAATTAGATTTTTAGACAACTAACTTGTGATTGAAAACTTCAGAATCATGTAATCTTCTGTAATTCATGGTCTGTGAAAAGTAATTCAGTGCTGTCTGTTCAGAGGAATTTCTATATGTAAAGTATATATATATATATATATATATATATATATATATATATATATATATAAATGTAAGCAATAATTTTGTAAATTATGGTATTTGCATGCTTGAATGTTTAGGTTTGTGCAGAATTTCACAGAATCACAAATATGAACTTGAGAAGCAAGTTCTATGCAGAGCTGGACAGGCATACACAGAGACTGTTGGCTGTCTACCGGCAGAAGGCTGCACGTACTGGCAAGACTGCTGAAGCTCTGAGGAGCATATTTAGTGCCTATGATCCTTTGGTATGTGGCACCATGTTTTAATATCATCTGTCATCTGCTTCTGCCTGTTCTTCTTGTTCCCTCATCAAATTTTTTATGCCTCTTTACAGGAGCAATGTGATGTTAACCACAGACGTACAGCTGCGCTTCGAGCCCTCCCTGTGTACCTACAAGAAGATGACTCTGTTTTTTTCAGGACTTGGAATGTAAGTATGTAATACAAATATGTAATTTGAATTTAGCATATTCTATTTGCAGTCAAAGACTTAAGTGCAGTGAAGTTTTTTTGTTTGTCAGCAATAATATTTCAAGTGAAAAAAAATTATTTGTAGTTGTTGCAAAAGGTGAAAGAAAGGGGAAAAACTGTGCAGCACATTTTTGTAGTTTGAGTCATTTTATTTTTTTATTTTTTTCAGACAGAAAAGGAGGATGAACCAGACATTGCAGATTTGGCCATTGCTCTTCTCAGTGTAATAAATGAAAACCCAAGTTCCCTTGTTCAGTTCAGCCCTGCTAGGATTGCCATTGTGTTGGAAGGTGACATTGTCTTGAATGACCTTTCTTATTTGGCTGATGCTTTTCTTATGTTGTTTGGTTTAATGTATGCATTACACCTTGATTATCCAAAAGAACTGACCCACACGTTCCACTTCATCCAGAAAGTCCTCATGGGCTTGGATGACTTCAAACCACTAGCACCCAGGTTGCTGAATCTAAAAAATGATCTGCTGGTGAAGGTGTAGTAGGCAGGTGATGGGCTGCCTCTGGATGTGATACGTTCCCATCTGATGTTTGCTTTGTGAATTTAGGAAGAGTTGGCTTTAAAGCGATAACGTAATATGATGGTTGGTGAATACTCTGCCATGATTCTAATGATGGGAAGTTTGATTTTGCTGCACAATATCAGTTAGGGCTGTTTTGTGCTGAATAACTCCTAATACAAATGTAACATGTAAGTAGCAACGATACTTCAGTTGACTTTTTGCTCAATCTTCTGTTTTTTTGTTACACATTAGGCAGTAGAGCAGTTACATTAAGACACCAATTTCAGATTCTTAAAGAATAAAGCATGGATCAGTTAAATTAGACATTTGGTTGTTTGACTCAGAGTTCAAATGAACTGGTTCAGCAAAAATAATTGAATTTCCCATTAAAACCAGATCCTGCCTGTGGTAAATTTTGATTGTGTTCATCACCTTTATGTGCTAGTTAGTTAAACCTGCTTTTGTGATTACAGTTTTTCTGAATTATTGTCACAATGCATGATATGTTCCAAAAATTTGAGTTTTAAAGTGTTTAGCATGAGCATTCAGCTGGCATGGGTGTTCAGAAAAAGTTTGTGCTGTTTAAAGTGTTGTAGTACTGTTAAAATGCTACAGAAAACTGGTTTACTGTGGCACCAGTGCACATTTAAGTATGTAGGGCTCAAGAACACAAAAAGCCTTTATGTACTCAGTCATATCAAAATATTATGAACACCCCAGGTTTGGAATGAACTTTTCCTGTTTTATGAGCTCCACTGACCACTGATATAGGAGCACTTTTAAGCTCTACACTTACAGACTGTAGTTCATCTGATTGTCTATATACTTTATTACTCTGTTCTTTAATGATCAGGACCGCCACAAGACCACCACAGATCAGGTATTACTAGAGAGGTGGATCATTCTCAGCACTGCAGTGACAAATTTGTGTGTTGTATTGGTGTGAGTGGATCAGACACAGCTGGAGTGTTTAAACACTGTATTAGACCTAGCTGGCCCCCCTTGAAGTCAGAGAGAGAAGCTCATCTGCTACTGCACGGTTTGTTCGTCATTCTCTAGTCTTTCATTAATGCTCACGGGTGTTTAAACACTCCAGTAACACTGTTGTGTCTAATCTCCTCATACCTGCACATCGCACACTGACACCACCACCACCACCTCAGTGTCACTGCAGTGCTGAGAATGATCCACCTCGCTAATAGTATCTGCTCTGTGGGGGTCCTGATCATTTAAAGAACAGTATACAGAGAAACAGATGGGCTACATTCTGTAATTGTGCTCCTGTATGGTAAATGAAGCTGGTAAAATGAGTTCCAGAACAGGGGTGGTCATAATATTCTGATATGACATGATTGTGTTGAGACATTGTATGCATACATTTTATGAATGCCCTTAAATTTGAGGGTGTGTGTGGGATTGTTTTTTTTTGTTCATAAATGTCTTCCTGTAATATATTTGGGCCAGCCCTATTATGTTTAGCTTAGCTATGCTTTAACTTCTGTGAGACATTTTATTGCACACTATTGCAAATATTGTTTAAACATCTTTATATACTGTTGAAATTGCAATTATGTTTATGTGTAAAGTAAATGTACACAAAAGCTTATATCAGGTTAATTTGGCCATGTGTTCTAAGGTTTACGGTAAAATCAAAGTGAGTACTTATTGAATTGTTAAAATAAAATGGCTATTTTAGCAGATTTCTGTTTCCTTGTTTTATATTTAGTTTTTGTGATGGCATTTTTGAGTTATGCTTACTCAATTAGTTTTGGGTAATTCGTTTCTTTAAATGTTTTAAGTAAGCTATTACATTTATATGAGTATATGCTAGTCCAAATACTTGAGTCCACCTGACACAATTCCTTAAATTTACACCTAATATAAATATTTGAGTATATCAAACTATTAAAATGTAACTCTTTTGAGTTATGTTAAATTGATGAAATATAGTTAGAAAAACATTTCAAAATTAAGTACACTGTATACAGTTATTTTAAGTAACGTTTCATTTCATTTATATAGTTTAAGAAATCTAATGATACTGAGTATACCTTAATCAGTTTTATAGAGTTTAGGACACTCATAATAATTATGTTCAATTTACTTGAAACATTGGAGTGCATCAACTTAAATGTTTTGTGGTAATCAGTTTCCTCAAACTTTTTGAGTAAACTGAACTTATTCGGGTTTACAGTGCAGTACACAAGCAGTTATATCCACCCCTTAGGTCTGGCAATGTCACATAGCAAACCTAACCCATTACTCTGAGCCTAGAAGTTCATGTAGAGCAAATCTTCCAGATGCTCAATCTTTCAAAACCCTGAGCTTATCCTTGGTTTGCCTTGGCTGCAGCATAAAAAAATACAGGTAGATTGGCAGATAAAATCGTTTGCTAATTGGGGACCCCAGTGCTGTGAGGTCTGCATACAGAGACCTACAGGGAGGTAGCGATGATCAGGATCTTATCCCAGATTTATGCAGAAAGGCTATCATGACTTGTGGGAGGTCATCAGCGGCTGGAAGGCTCAAGTCTTGGCTCCACACAGGCCATTTGACTGTGCCATTGATCTCCGCCCTACCATGATCCTAAGAAAGTGGTCATGATGTTTAAAAGTGAAAAGTTTAAAGGCTTTTGGTGTAGGACTTCATACAGCTCTTCACATCACAGACAGGAAGCAGGGTTTTTCTCATGGGGATAATTGATAGAAGGCCCTCAATAAGACCATAATCTAGGACTGCTACCCCCTGCTGTTGATGAGGGCAGGATTTGAGGTGCTGCAGCAGGCCTCAGTATTTACTAAACTGAACATGTGCAGAACCTATAACCTCATCTGCATCCAGCAGGGGGATCAGTGGAAGATGGTGTTCATGCCCACTAGCCATTATAAGTATTTGATAATGCCCTGACCATCTTCTAATCATCCATAAATGTGGTCTTCAGATAGACCCTTAACCACTACATGTTTGTCTACCTGGATGATATTCTCATTTACAGACAGTCTGTAGATGAACACATGGTACATATCTGGCAGGTTCTCCAACTTGCCTGTGAGTCGTTTATTAATAAAGTTAGAGATCAATGTTCTGACAGACTATTCTTGGTTCATAGTTTCTCAGGGTGGCAATGTCAGTTCAATGCTTTAACCTGGATTTAAACCTTTCTACATTTGTAGGCAGTCTGTTCCAGTTATATGTAGTGTAACAGCCAAATGTTGCCTCGCCATTTTTAGTTTGGACTCTGGGCCCAATTAGCTGACCTGAGTCCATGGATCTAAGAGATCTACTGGGTTTATATTCTCACAACATATCTGAGATGTATTCTGGGCCAAAACCGTTCAGTGATTTATAGACCAAAAGCAGCACTTTAAACTATATTCTGTAATAACTGGAAACCAGTTACAACTGGAGTGATGTTTTCTCCAGTGGCGGGGGGTGAAGGTGGTGGACTCCAGAGGATCCTCTACAGAAGACTTTATCAGGTGTAGTAAATGAGGGTGTACCAGATGAGCTGTGGTCAACTGTCAGACTTCTAGGATCTCCTCCTACTTTCTTCAAGTCCTCAGTCCTTAAACTACACTTCCCAAAATGCATCTCATCATGATGTCATTACCACACTTTCTCCTTCATCCAGTAACCAGCAACCTTCCTGGCTATCGTCTCCAGAGTTCTAGGCACAGATCATTAATTATCGGCCCCGTGGACAGAAACATACATAGGGCCTCTATCGGATTATCTGTTTTGGGTGGTCTGTAAGTTTCTATGAGAATCAGTAAGTGTGTATAGGTCAAAAGTGGAAAATCTTCTAGCTGTGTTTGTGATTCATTCGCCCAGATAGTGTTTTTGTTTGCGGGTGTTGTTATTAATCTGATTTTTGGGTCATGATGTGTATTGTGTTGTATTAGCTGATTATTACAGCCACCTGAGTATCTCCCCTGCTTAGTGCTGATGGGGCAGGAGACTGATTGTTAATTGATGGACAGGTGCAGAAGAGACAGCTCAGGTTTATTTGCAGCAAACGTGGAGGTATGGAGAGAGAAGAAACAACACACAGGGGTACACGGAGGTTGCAGTGGTGTGCCCCACTCGGAGGACTTGGTAGGACAACGTAAGGAATGACTGCAGACCGGGTGAGGGAGAAGAGCTAGGTGCAAGTGACATCGTGGATGGACATGAAGTTTGAATCAACGCACACTGAGGGCGTACTCAAACTAGGCTCTGTGGTGCGGGCACGGTTCCCTGCCGAAGTATGGTTCGTTTGACTAGTGTGGATAACCAGGCCCCAGCACGGAACGAGTAAACCGGGCCTAGTGTGAGTACACTCTAAAGCTAAGTAAAGTCCGACTGCCTACAGTGGCTGTGTGTGCGCGAGCGGTGCGGTGATTGTGTGCTTGTGATTCAGGAACTGTCTCTACCATAGTGTGCTCACTGTGGGAAGCAAGTCTGTCAAAGGAAGACGTTTCAGAGAGCCAGACGCGAGGTTTATTCCAATTCAAGCTGAAGTGGCTCGACCTGGTTGGGAGCAAGTCTGCGGAAGCAAGACGATTCGATGCCAGTGACTAACTACGGAGCTTTGCTTAACGCACGCTAAAGATAAGTAACGGAAAGTTGGATTGCCTGTATGAGTGTGTGATATTTCTTTGGTGGTGTGCGGCTGTGACTAAGAGACTGCTGTTGTTTGCCTCTAGTGTTTCGGAGTAGTTGGAGACTGGCTGCGGAAGCAAGACGACTGAGCTTGTTCAACTCGACGCCAATCTAGGTGCACTCTCGGGCTACTATGCAAGGCTTTTCTATTGAACAGCTCTGATTGGTTTAGTATATAGTATAAGGGTTGTATATATGTAAGAAATGGATGCTATGCTTTTTATTACTGCTTCTTTTTAAATGTGCACATTTAATTAGTGCTTGTGTATCTGACTTGTGTTAATGAAATACATTTGTATACTATAATTAGGTGTCTTCCATTTCCCAGCAGTGGCCTTTTCTTTGCTGATAATTTAGAACACCACACTTTGTGTGACATATTTGTTCTTGAGAAGACAAACATTTTCACCAGTGAACTCAGAATCAGATGAACATGAACACAAAAATACACAGCAAACTTAAAAATTCAAACCATCAAGCATCCTAGTTCAAGTTAACTGTCACAGCAGGCGTGAATATTTCATCATTTACATTTGACCTGTAATGATTTATATATAAAGTTTATATATCACTGGTGATCATTTTCTTTAACTCCAGCTGATATTTGACTTTGTAAATGTATATTTGCCGCTCTATCTCTGATACATTTACAGATTTTCTAGGTACAAGATTTTCATCTGTAGAACTTTCTCATAATTGCTTGCAAAGGCCTCTTAGTGGCTTGAGCCCCTGGACATGTGTGCATAAAACCCTGTTTTCACGCATACAGCAGTTCCTGACACTGACTCACTTCCGAACTCCATTTCCCAGAATGCACATCCGGATGACGTCACTCCCACATGTCCTAATCCAACCAATCATACACCTTCCTCACGCTCAGCCTCGCCCGAGTTCTAACTATACACAGCTGTTTGTCATTACAAACTCTCCATATAAACTCCACACACGTAAACACTTTGCAAAGTTTTGCCAAAACTTTGTTGCAATTCCGAGCGTTTTCCTCCTGCCTTTCTTATTGTCTATTTTGGTTTTGACTTCTTCTGTTTATCGACTCTTCTTTCTCGTTTTCTCCTTCTGATTCTGGTTGCCTGGTTACATCTCCGCTTTTGGCTTTGATCTTCCTTCCGTCTTTTTGACTTTCCTTTCGGATCACCCTCATGACTTGTTTACCCCATTCTCAGTCTTTCTGGTTACGACCTCTGTCTTTTTTCTGGTTTACGATTCTAGCTCAACCCCGTATTGTGTTTGACTGCTGATGTTGTTAATAAACTCAGCGTGACCTGTAGCTCTGCGAGCGTCGTGCCAAGTTCTTTGTTCCTGAGATCTGTGTATAATCTAGGAATTTTCAATTACGTAGCCAAGTCTAAGAGGCTGCGTTAAGGCTCATTTATACTCCCTCTGCCGTCACTGCCACATACTTCTCTGCGTCAGCTCCGTTAATATGGTTGTCGAGCAACAGTTCCAGTAGAGGGTAGTACGGAGTAAATCAAACATGGCGGCGGTGGATGAGCTCGTAGTTCTTTATTTACTTTGAAAACAAACAAAAACTACTGTTTGTCTCTGCGCCGCGGCGAAGATACAACATGGTTAAAATTTCTAACCAACTCGCAACCAGTCTTCAAAGATTCCCGCCGTTTCTTCTTCATCCTGTCCTTATGGAAGTGGTCGTGTCTTGCACTGCCCCCACGGTCTGCAGCGGTACTGCTTCATCTCGCCTGTATCAGTAATCTCTCAGAAAACGTGCAAAGTATGCACAAAAGGAACGCAAAGTAAAGACAGAAAGCTCCATGCATATCCGTATTTAATGTTGAGTGTAAATAAGCCTTTAGTGTTAACCATGATACTGGAACATACATCGGATCAGTCGGTCTGCTCTTCATATGATATGATCATGTTTATTCTATCAGCTGGGTAACACTGTACTGAGATCAGCACTGATAAACCCACCATACATTCATACAGCAGCAGGAGAAGAGCTGCAACTGGATAAAGTCCTTATATCAAATATCAGAGAACTTTAATATTAGACATGAAATTAAACAATACTGTAGTTTCAGTGAGAGACTATTTAGACTTAAAGTTTAAGATGAAGCTCATTTCTTGCTGCAGCTAAGAAGGTCACATCCTGTAAGAGGAAGACGCATATTAATGAGGGTGTGTATTTCACTTATATGTATAGTAGCTCAGAGTTAAAGGTGTTAAACACGCCTAGATAAACATCTCAGTTCTGTCTCTGTTCTCACCATTTATCACTCGGACGTTGGAGACGAGCCTCGTTACTGAACGGTAAGATGTTTTCTTTAATTCAGAACATATTTAGTAGTTTATGAGAAACATACAGTACATATTTGGGTAAATGTGTTTAGAATGATGTTTATATCATTTCAGTTTAAAGAAGTTCAGTTCTGCTTTATTGGGTCATGTGGAAACTTATCTGTGTGGTTTCAGTCTGGAGATCAAATATGCTCACAACATGATACATTGCAAAATCAATAAATACAGTAAATACAGTGAATATTAATTAATATTACTGTCTGAATAACAACACTGCTCATTTGGAGAATAGCTCAGAATGAAGAAGCTGCTCCATGTAGCCTAATATAGATCTTACAGTGTAAATAACCTGCTGATCATAAATTCTCAGAAATAAACAAAATCTCTTTACCAGCGTCTTCATCATATAATACATTCTTCACAGTCAGGTTACCAGAACATACAGTTCTAGATAAAAATCAGAGCTGATTTAATAAAACACAGACGTTGTTCTAGTATCAGTGTTCTGTTTAACTTCTTAATGAAATTAGAAGAAGATTCTGGAAACACTGTGTTTAATAATGACATGAAGTTAAACTGTCCTACAGGCTGCTGTGATGAGAACATTCAGAATGGCTCCTCCTCTTCCTCTGATCTTTCTGCTCATGATTGTTGGTGAGTCAGTGTTTGTTGTGGTTTGTGGTTTCTCTCAGAATCAGCTCAGTGTTGTAGAGTATCTGCTGGAGTTGGAGAGGAGAGAAGTGAAGCTGTAAGCTACAGTAACTCTGACAGTCTTATGGGCTCCAGACTCTGTAATCAGATCTTTCATTCATCATATGTTTCAGGAGCTTTTGGAACAGAGTGGAGTGTGAAGTACCACCAACAGAACATATGTGCTTTAAAAGGATCCACAGTGTTTATTAATGGAACTTATACTCACCCAGAACGTCTTACAGTGAAAGAGACTTTCTGGATTATAGATTCAGATCAGCGTGTAGAGAAGACTGATCTGAGTAAAGACCCAGATTATTCAGGCAGAGTCGAGTATCTCACTGATGAACAGAAACTCTTCTCCCTCAAACTGAGTGATGTAATGAAGAAGGATGAACATCAGTACTGCTTCAGAATCATAACTGATAAAGGAAAAGAACGATGGCTTGGCACACCTGGAGTTCAGCTCAGAGTTACAGGTGAGTTAAATCTTCACATTATCCAGCTATAAAACACAGATCTGGGTTCAGAGTAATGTTTCTTATTCATGACTGATCTGAATATTCATGTATTTTTATCATCACTGATTTTTTTAATCTGATCTAATGATGTTCAGCTTCTGTTCTGATTGACTTGTAATAAATGTTAATGTAATAAAAATTATAACCTGAAAACATATCGATTCCTTGATGATAATGATTATTGACTGTTACGTGTTAGAAATTTATGCAGTCTAATATATATATATATATATATATATATATATATATATATATATATATATATATATATATATATATGTATATATATATACACCAGACTGTACTCAGATCAGAAGTGCATATGAATGAAATTAAGGGTTAAATAATGTAATGTAACAAATCAGAACCCTCAGGTGGGAATGTGAGATCCATATGCAGGCTTGTTTATTAAATCACAAACAGAGAAGGCAAATGTGACACAATTACATTTAAAACCACGCAAAGACTGAAGCAGGAGAAGGGTTTAAGAAGGTAGAGGGAAAATCACTGAACAAGGAACATCTCATGAATGAGAGGGCGCACAAACACACGGAACAGGTCAGGGGGTGAAGACAGGAGGGCAGAGACACAGATCACATGGTAAAGCATAAACAGAAACCACATGGCACAGAGAGAGAAACGTAAACATGACAGACAGACAAGGCAAGACAGAACCCTTACAGTACCCCCCCCACCCCGAGGTGCCACTCACGAGGCGCCAAACAGAACCTGCCACAGGATTCAGCCCAGAGGAGGGCTAGAGCGAAGCCAGGAACAAAGATGAGGACAAGGAGAAGATGAAGGAGGAGGACAACAAGAAGATAATAGAGGAGGACGATGACGAGAACAATAACAAGACAAGGCAACCAGACAAAGAAGGACAGAAAATAAGCTCCAGACTGGACTCAAGACAGAGGGCACGACAGCAGACCAAACACGAGACTGGACAGGAGCTGAGACAGGGGAGAGGACACAGTGGACGAACAGACCAACAGGGACAGGAATGGAAACACCAACAGAAAGAAGGACCGAAACGCAGACAATGACAAGGACTGGGATGACCACAGACACAGGAGCCGCCCAGGGCACAGACAAGGCAGGACAGAACACTTACACAGAAAAGGTTGTTAATAATATCAGCAACAACAGTAAAAATACAGAGAATTAGTGGTAGTACTAATAACTTGTCACTTATTAGTTATTGCACTGACATGAATATATTCATTCTTGTTTGTCTGCAGGTGTATATAAAGTTAGAGTGATTATACAGGTCGTATCAAAACTGAAGAAAATAGAAAATGAAACAGTTTGGTGTCCAATTTTGGACACAAGCTGGGGGAAAAGGGGGAAAGTGGTTAGGTCATGCCACCAACATTGTGACCACCTTAGATTCAGCACTAGGATTTCAAATGGGAAGCTAGGTAGAGGAAATCTTCTAAAATGACACGTATGGTTTGTTCACCAGAAATAATTAAGATCTCAACACGTCCTGTCTGAGACAGCCTCTGGATAGGGCTGTACTTTGGGATAGTCGTATCGTATCATCCTGTACAGAAACTGCTGTGGACTTCCATGTTCATGCTGTTTAGTACTTATTAACTCTTAGAATAATTCACTGCCATTTCTCTTTAGTGTGAACGCAGAAAGCTGTAAAGTTCTACAAAGCATATACTTAAACTGCCCTGGCTTGATGATACGAAGTAGTCACTGAATAACCTCACTCTCTGTGTGGTTAGATTGGAGCCCTTCATCAATCTGCCTCCTTAGACTGTTTTAACTGATATCAGAATGTGAGGGAAGATCCTTTACAGGCACAAAAACCATTACACCCAGGCAGAGTGGTTTGGATTTGTGATTAATTAGAATTTAATGGCAGTAACACATTTAAAAAACGTTGGGACAAGATCACGTCTACCATCGTGTAGCATCAACTCTTTTTTAACTACAGTCTGTAAACATCTGGGAAATGAGGAAACCAACTGCTGGAGTTTTGGAGAGGAACGTTGTCCTGCTCTTGTCTGATGTTGGATTCTAACTGCTTAACAGTTCTGGATATTCTTTGCTGGATTTTTTGTTTCATGAAGTTTCAAATGTTTCACTGGTAAAAGTCTGGACTGAAGTTGGGTCAGTTCAGCAGCAGGGCTCTTCCTCTATGAAGTCATGCTGTTGTGATGTATGCATTATGATGTTTACTGTCTTGCTGAAATATACAAGGTCTTCTCTGAAAGAGTCATTGTCTGGATGGAGCAGATGTTCTTCTGAAACCTCTGTATACTGTTCAGCACTGATAGAGTCTTTCCAGATGCTGCTCACGCCATAGACACTAATGCAGCCCCAGACCATCAGAGATACAGGCTTTTAAACTGTGAGATAATAACAAACTGGACAGTATCTTTTTCTCTCCTCTTGAGTCCACAGGACATGACAATTGTAGTTTCCAAACAGAATGTTTAATTTTGATTAATTTGATCACAGAACAGTTTTACATTTTGCCTCAATCCAGTTTAAATGAGCTTTGGCCCAGAGAGAACGGCAAACAATATCGTGGCTTCTTCTTTGTATGATACAGTTTTAACTTGTATTTGTGGATCAGGCGGTGAACTGTTCACAGACAGTGATTTCTGGAAGTGATCCAGAGCTTGTGCAAGGATTTTTAGTTCAGAATCAGGTCTGTTTTTAGCGCAGTGCCGCCTGATGGCCAGAAGATCACAAGCATCCAGAATTAACTTTCGGCCTTGTCCCTTGCACACAGGGATTTCTCCAGATTCTCTGAATCTTTTGATGATATTATGTAGATGGTGGGATGTCCAATGTTTTTGCAGGTTTATACTGAGGAACATTTTTTGAAATTGTTCCACAATTGTTAGACACTTATTGTGCAGATCAGTGAACCTCTGACTATCTTTGCTTCTGAGACACTCTGACTCTCTAGAATGCTCTTTCTATACCCAGTCATGTGACTTAGTTGTAAATTTCTCCTCCAGCTGTTTTTTATTAGTACTAGACTTTTGTTGCACCCTTTCAACTTTTCTAAGATGTGTTGCCGTGGTGAAGTTCTCTGAGTTAATAATTTTCATGAAATAGTTAAGTGTTTCAATATCTGCTTCTGATATGTGTTCTATGTTCTACTGTAAACAAAATATGGGTCTATGAGATTTCTCATCATTACAATTTGTTTTTATTTACACTAATGTAAATTTACACAGCATCCCAACTTCTCTGTAATTGGGGTTTTAAATTGTACAGTATTAAAATAATTAATCTTTCACATTAGGGGGAGCAGTGTACCACCTGCTCAAACCTAAACTCCCACTGTGGCTTGAGAGCTTCTGTATAATTATGTTTTATTGGGTTACTATAATATCATCTGAACCTCTGGGGGTTATGCCTGTAAATCACATGTATATGCAGGCAGTTTTATGAATAGGTATCTGATTAGTTCATATATCTTTAATGATGGATGAATGTGTCCCATTTGTTCAAAACCATACAGGCTTTAAACTTTTTCTCTTCTTTTGTTCTAGATCTCCATGTAGAATCTCCTGAAGAAGTTACAGAGGGACAAACAGCAGTTCTGACATGTAGAACCACCTGCAGTCTGACTGATCCAACATTCATCTGGTACAAAAATGGACGTCTTTTAACCACAAAGACCATCAAGAACAACCAGCTCCACCTGCAGCCAGTCAGCAGTGAGGATGCAGGCAGTTATAGCTGTGCTGTAGGAACATCTTAACATCTTCGCTCTACTGATCAGAACCTCAGAGTCAAATGTGAGTTTCATTACTTGTATTATTTTCTTATAAGCAATTAATAATGGCATATAGGTTAAAGAGGAATATTTACAGAAATAGAATTATGTGATGGATCTCATGTATCAAATATTATGTAGTAGTTTTTAAACACATCTATCTGTAGATCCTCCAAAGAACGTCTCAGTGTCCATCAGTCCCTTTGGTGAAGTAGTGGAGGGCAGTTCAGTGACTCTGACTTGCAGCAGTGATGCAAACCCACCTGTGAAGAGCTACACCTGGTTTAAAGAAGGTGGAACCTCACCTGTAGGATCTGGACACAGTTACAGCATCATTAACATCACTGCTGAAGACACTGGACTTTATTACTGTGTAGCTCAGAACATGGAGCTCAGAATGGAAGTGTGGTGGTCACTGTTGAGTGTAGGTGGTCAGTAATAAGAGAAATACTGTATTTCAGTGTCCACTTTTAAAATAATGAGAGATTAAAGTGATTATAAATGATCTTCTGTTCTGCAGCTCAGAGTTGGTCTGCAGTTTGGATTGCAGTGGGAGGAGGAAGTTCTCTCCTTCTGCTTCTTACTGTCTTCATCTGCATCTACAGGTCAGTAACATGTAGTTAGTCTCTTCCTACAGTCTGACTGAGTCACTTGTTTGGATTTGTAGAAATACATCAACAGGTAAGAAAGAGATTTTGAGCTTAAACTAATTTGACTGTGTTCACAGATCCAGACCTGTACAGACTGCTGCTTCTGCAGACTCTGGAGCTGCTGATGTTCTGTATCCTACAGTAAGGAGTCAGAGTGAGGAAGTGACCAGCACTGACCAGCATGGAGAGCACCAGTATGCCAGTCTTACATTCCACCGCTGCACTGCTACCACTGGGTGAGTTTAACTGAGATTTTCTATAAAAATGCCCTAAAATACTTGGTGCTATCTTGAAAAGTTGATATTAATCTTAATAATAAGGTTCAGCTTTGGTTCAGAGCTCAGTTAAGAGTTAAAATGCTAAATGTATTGTAGTTACTACTGAACAGCTATTTATTTATTTGACTTCATTTTCAGCTATTCTGTGGGTGAGAGTGCAATTATTTAAATTTTGTATGTAATTTTCAAAGTTTAAAGTTTATCCCTCTTTGTTTTGTAGACCACCATCTCAGAAAGTGGAGGACCCCTCAGTGATCTACAGCACAATCAGGAATGATTAGTTCTGCTCAGGACCAGAGAGAGAGAGAGAGAGAGAGAGAGAGAGAGAGAGAGATGAAGACAGTACAGTTTTAATTACACTGTAATAAGGTCAGAGTAAAACAGTTGTTATCTAAACTCTTCCTCTAGAGGGCAGTGTAGATCTAAGGTTTGTGGGATGTAACTGTTTAAAGTGAGGGCGCTGTCCGTGGTGCTAATCTAAGATTCATGATCAGGAACATTAGTTTGCTAATGTGTCTGTAATAACAATGTAGTTACTGGTGATGTGTTCACTGTTACAGACTAATTACAGAAGTACAACTTATATAAACATACATGTTTCTAAAGCAGTTATATCTTCACATTTGTAATATAGATGCTGTTACATGTTTATTAACTGTTGATTTCTTAACAAGTAATTTCTGATTGTAATAAGAAATTAATACATAATTTAAATGTTTATTCCACATTAAATAAAAACATTCTGCCCTTTTCCATGGGCACTTCTTTCAAAATGTCCAGACCTCTAATATTATGCAGCAAATATACTGCGCACATGTAAGAAAGGTTGCTGGCACTGGACAGTCATTGTAACTCCACTTGCAAGTCAATAGAAAACTATGTACCTTTGTGACATTTGTAGTGTATGATCGGTATTATATTTATACTGATATTATATCATACTAATATTTTCTTCCACAAGTATTTTCTAAATATATGTTGTATATTATTGTTGTGAATTTATAGCATTGTGTTGAAGCATTGATTTTTGATTTAATGCAATTGTGTTTTGAAATATATTTACTAACTGTACAACTGTAAAAACAATTTAAGAGCTGGATTTTTGTGTAATTCCACCGTGAAAGATAGGGTAAGGATTCTTTTGCTAGCTGTTAATAATATTTTCTCTTTTTAAACTGTTTAATTCAACCTTTTATATTTTTATTGCTTTATGCAAGCATTGATTTGTCATTTTCCTGCAAGACCAGGCAAACTGGACATCAGTACTTATTTATTTCTGTGCCTGTATAATGTTTTATTTTCATGCCAGCACAAGAATCTAAATGTATATTTGCCTCTACATTAGTGGATTTCTTAAGCACCATGAAGGGGTGCAAACAAATACATAAGACTGAGTGGAGCAAAACAGAATCCTGCATAACATGAACAATGAGATCCACTTCAGGATCCTGCATATTATGAACAATGAGATTCTAGTTTTAGGCCTGGGTGACTGATTTAAATCATTTGCATCTCTCTTTCTAACAGCACTTGCTCAGATTACAAAGTAGTACTTTGTATCTCAAAATGTTTTTGTTTTTGACACATAGTGCAGTAAAATGTAATGGGTAAATGAGTAGTAGTGAACATTCAAATTAAGTCTTTGCGCACCAATCCTGCAATAGAGGCTGAATTCTAGGCGGTGTCAGTTTTGAGTTTAGAATGTTTCAAATATGGGCTTGTAAAGCAGCATAGATGAAAGTTTTGAATGTAGATGAGATTGTGTGTAGGATGGGTACTATAGAAATGACATTTCAACATGTTTTGTGTTTATGTAGGATGGTTGATAGGTAAGACACTGGAAGTACTGGTGAATTAGGCAAAACATTTAATGTCTTTTGAAATATTTAGGTTAGATTTAGTGATTACTGGCATGAGTTCACATTATTTTCTCTCAGTAAATATGAAAAATAGCATTAAAGTATATGAGAGTGACATAAAATATAAACATGTTAATTGTCAATAAAAACACTTTTACTTTGAAGAGTGGTGCTATAGATAGTCATTGGATCTGATTTGTGTTCTGTTTTGTTTTGTGTTGTTTTTGTCTTATGGCATTGCAAGTTAGCTGATGGGACCTATATGATCAGTGGTACTGATTGAACACCATGTCAGACACAACACTGGAAACTTTGGGTGGAATGGAAAGTCACAGGACAAAGGAGGGAAAGAAATAAGACAGGAGACAGATTCTGGAATGTCAGGGGACACAGAGGCTGGCAAGTCAGGATACACAGAGTCTGGCAGGTCATGAGACACATAATCTGAAATGTCAGAGGACACAGAGGCTGGCAGGTCAGGTCATGAGACACAGAGTCTGGTAGATCAGGTTATGAGACACAGAATCTGGTAGGTAAGGTCATGAGACACAGAATCTGGCAGGTCATGAGACACAAGAGTCTGAAATGTCAGAGGACACAGAGGGCTGGCAGGTAATGTGGCTCAGAGTCTGGCAGGTCATGAGACACAGATGCTGGTAGGTCAGGATATATAGGTGCTGACAGTTAGAAAACAGATGCTGTGCAGGTACATTTATGTTTATTAGGGTACAAACAATGTAAATACACTCTCAAAGATACAACAACAGATTTAAGATCCAGCTGTGTACCTTAATGAATTTCTCACAGAGACAATGTACATAGTTGTAATTCTTCATAAGCAGATATTTAAGAACAGAAAAAGTAACAGTGCTGGAGAAAAGATGAGCTCTACACAGTCAATACAACTTTAAACTAAATCTGCAACGGATTATAATACAATTATAACTGTACAGTTATTACCCAGGAGGACTATACTATCTGCCACTGCTAGCTGGGCATCCAGTAGAGCAGGTTCCCCAGCTCAGATGAGATGAACAATGTCTACGTCAGCTGAGAACTTCGGCTGCAGGATGAGAGTCTACACTGTTCTGAGTTCTGTAATCCAGAGAAAGACAGTAACAGGAACATGATGTATCAGAGCTGCAGTCAAGAGCCTCCTGACATCACACATCACCACTCGTACTAAGAAACTTTCAGAAAGCAGGTCGAGATCTCGCTCTGTTCTTCAGATGATCTGGTCATGTTTATTCTATCACTGTACTGAGATCAGCACTGATAAACCCTCCAGTAATAATTACTGCTTCATACAGCAGAAGGAGAAGAGCTGGAACTGGCAATGTTCTCAATTACTCTCTCATTTTCTAAACCACTGATCCTTCTGGGTCGCCAGACTCCTCGCTGCGCGGAAGACAGGAAACACACTGGACAGGCTGCCAGTCCATCACAGCGCTGATACACACATTCACTCACACACCCATGGTCAGTTTAGCATCTCCAACCTGCCTGACTGCGTGTGTATGGATTGCAGAAGGAAACCCACTTGGACACAAGGAGAACATACACACAGAAAGGGAATCAAACCCAGGTCTTTCTTACTGCGAGAAAACAGCATCATACCAGTGAGCGTGGGACAGTGATGAGTTTGTAGAAGCACCAATTCTCACAAGTTTGCTCAGGGGGTCCCAACACCACCGTAGTCAGTGTAGAGTAAGACCATGATCCTGTATCAGGAAGTGCTTTTTATTACAGCACCAGCATCAAAGACACACACAGGCAAGGTTAGCAACTGCCACAGGCCTTACCCCGACAGTGACTCCCCCAACACACAAACCTCCCAACTCCGTCCACTCTCTGACTCAGAGTACCTCACCAGTGGCTCACTATAACCAGGGTGGTCACCCTTGAATTAGAGTATCATTAAAAAGTCATCATGATCTCAGAAAACAGGTCCACTCAGTTCTTCAGATGATCTGATCATGTTTATTCTATCAGCTGGGTATCACTACTGAGATCGGCTCTGATAAACCCACCAGTGATAGTTACTGCTTCATACAGCAGCAGGAAAAGAGCTGCAATACATATATATTAATTTGCGTTTCATCCTCTGAGGGTCTTCAAGATCTCCCAAGCAGCTCGTCTCAGTTCACTGTAGATCTACACAACAGATGAGTTACTCTAGAGGGAGGTTGAAGATACCTGTGTTTAAATTACTCTGCTATTGTGAGGAGAACAGTGAAGGAGCTCAATGAGGAGTCTCAAAGTCACCATCTTCCTCCTCCTCTCAGGTCAGTAGGTTATTCAGCTGTTCTTCATACTCAGTAAGAAAGTACATATGACTGTAGGTTCTACTAATAACTAAACAGTGAGATGTTGTAATGATGAACGTTACTGAGAAAGTTACTGTGATTGTTCTCTCTCTGTTGTATCAGTTGTGAACTGTATGGTACATGACGAGATCAGAGAAACAGGAACAGAGGGCAGCAGCGCCGTCATCACATGTCCTTATACTGCAGGATATGAAGATTATTCTAAGTATTTCTGTAAGGGAACCTATAAAGACTGTAAGACTCTAATAAAAACTAATGGGAAGGACGAGTGGACACATGAAGGAAGAGTCTCTCTGCATGACAACACTGAGAAAAGGAAGATAGTAGTGAACATCACTGACCTCAGGATGGAGGACGCAGGAACATACGGCTGTGGAATCGAGAAATTAGGACAAGATTCTTTTACTCTCGTCTCTCTGAGAGTAGTTCAGGGTGTGTACTGTTTAAATACTCCTCTCAGTTTATGTTCTGTGTTCACTGTGACCGTAATGAAGATCTGAACTGTCTGATTTCTCTACATCACCACCACCACCAACAACCCAGTCAACCACATCTGCTACATCACTGACTCTCCCTTTATCAATCATTCTCTCTTTATCACTGACTCTCCCTCTATTACTGGCTCTCCCAATATCACTGACTCTCCGTTTATCACTGACTTTCTTTCTATCGTTGACTCTCTCTATCACTGATTCTACCTCTGTCACTTACTCTGTTTATCACTGTCTCTCCCTCTAACACTAACTCTCCCCCTATCACTGACACTCTTTTAAACTGAGTCTCCCTCCATCACTGACTCTCCTTCTCTCAGTGACTCTCCCTCCATTTCTGGCTCTCCCACTATGACTGACTCTGTCTGATCCACTCATACCAGGACAAACACACTACCACCACTACCACACTACTACTGACCAGGTGGTCAGTAATAAGAGAAATACTGTATTTCAGTGTCCACTTTTAAAATAATGAGAGATTAAAGTGATTATAAATGATCTTCTGTTCTGCAGCTCAGAGTTGGTCTGCAGTTTGGATTGCAGTGGGAGGAGGAAGTTCTCTCCTTCTGCTTCTTACTATCTTCATCTGCATCTGCAGGTCAGTAACATGTAGTTACTCTCTTCCTACAGTCTGACTGAGTCACTTGTTCTGGGTTATTATTGATGAATGAACAGATCTTTCTTTCTTCTGCAGGATCTCCAGGAGGAACAGATGTTCAGATGAACAAGATAATAAGGTGAGAAATCCAGTGTTGTGCTCGTATTTTAACTACATGTGTTTCAGTGTAAATGCTGAATTACACATTGTTATAAAAAGACTGTTTCACTGTACGTACCTGTCATTACTGGGTTTCTAAGGTGTTTCATGTCTCTCAGCAACAAGAAATATTATTAGTCACTGTTGATCTTCAGCTAAGCTGCATATTTTACACACAATGTGTAAATACAGTGTAATTAACATGTTATAGCTGTTTAATGACACTAATTTAAGTAGATAATTTCACTGTACTTGCTTTTCTTTACATCAGAATGTAGTTTATTATTATTTACATTAATATTTAATGAAACACATGGTTTGAATATTCTGAACTCAGTGATCCAGTAAAGTAGTTTGTATTAACTGATATCATGAGTGTAAATCAGACACTGATAGAAAGTCTCATAGCTGGAGTTGAAAGTGTTAATGAGTTTAACAGCAGTGTTTAAATACTTTATGCTGTTATTAACTGTACACAGAAGCTCCATAGACCTCCATTCATTGTGATGTTTCTCAGGAGATCTTCTAGTATGTGTCTTTATGGAGTGTCAGTTCTCCTCAGTACAAATTCTCTGATAAAGTCTCTTTTCTGATCAGAGCTCTGCTGCTCCACTCTGATGGACTGACTGACTAAATAAGTCTGTTTAAATTAAAGTACAGCTATAAAATGATCTTTTACTGTTACAGTGTTTTCTTAACACCCAGCCCCGTGTACCCTGGAGATATCTGAGATATATACCTGCTTTATAATACTTTAATCTCAGGACAAGTTTTAGTGTGAAACAGAGAAGTTCTGTAACAGGAAGATGCTCATGAATATATTTTTAATGTACAGTACAAACAAACTTCCTCCTAAGAATCTTCTCCTGTAAACCGTATGTGTTGAGGTTTTAGAACAGACGACTAATACGTTTTCTTGTAATGTAACACAACATAACTGCAAGTCGTAGCAGAAATAACCTCCATATTCTGATCATGTAACTGATCTCAGTTCAGTAGAGAGTTAATGTAGTTACACTGTTCACTGTAAACACATCACTGTACAATAAAGTGCTGCACTAAACTTCTCCTCTAGATGGCAGTGTAGGACTAAGTGTTGTAGGATGTAGCTGTGAGGAGGTGAGAGTGCTGTCCAAGGTGCTCTTCTGAGCTACTTACCTTTATCTTCACTCAGTACATCATGATCAAGATGATCATCTTCATTCAGATAAAGTTCTTACAGTAAACTAATTAAACTAGTGATGATTAATAAACTCCTTCAGTTTAATCTCTACACCTTCTCTAACCATCCTCTGTACAGAACACTGACCCTAATGCTGAGGAGCCCACCTACACAGCTCTTCAGCCCACAGCCAGGTCCTCTGATGATGTTTACCA